>JAPQWS010000018.1:275000-282308 GCA_028651295.1 Catharanthus roseus
CTAATGTTTTAAGAATCAATCATGCAAAATTTCAGATCAAGATGATGTCTAGAAAGAGAGATATAAATTCGACAAAATTTTCCCACCTCCTCGGAATGCCAGTGTCTACTGCTGCCAAGGGGGCAAATGTTGCCAGGACTATTATAGGGGGGAACCAGTTGCTGGCACCAGATTGGGTGCCAGGCTTGTGGAGATCGAACAAACAAAGTTTCACCTGAATATCTTGTCCGTAAGGACGGATAAAAAATAAACAACGTCTTTCGTCAAAAAATATCACCGCATCAACGGTGGCCGACGCTCACCGTTTTCGTGCAACAGGGAGCCAAACATTCACTAAGCGACAGCTGAGGATTGATATGAACCATTTAAAGCTGATGAAATTCACACCTCAAAAATTGACGTCGTTTAACTCGAAGCCGTTTAATATAACATTTGACCAAAAAATTAGCGATTCGGCCGAAAAAAAAGTTGTCTCGAAAACTTGTCAAAAATTTTTTTGTACGTTCCTAATGTTGTGGAGATCGAACGTACAAAAGTTTCACCTAAATATCTTGTCCTTAAGGACGGATGAAAAAATAAACAACGTTTTTCGTCAAAGAATATCACCGCATCAACGGTGGCCGACGCTCACCGTTTTCGTGCAAAAAGGGGCAAAACATTCACTAAGCGACACACGAGGATTGATATGAACCATTTAAAGCGATGAAATTCACACCTCGAAAAATGACGTCGTTTAACTCGAAGCCGTTTAATATAACATTAGACCAAAAAATTAGCGATTCGGCCGAAAAAAAGTTGTCTCGAAAACTCGTCAAAATTTTTTTGTACGTTCCTAATGTTGTGGAGATCGAACGTACAAACTTTCACCTGAATATCTTGTCCGTAAGGAAGGATAAAAAATAAGCAACGTTTGTCGTCAAAAATATCACCGCATCAACGGTGGCCGACGCTAACCGTTTTTCGAGCAAAAGGGGACAAACATTCACTAAGCGACACCTGAGGATTGATATGAACCATTTAAGCGATGAAATTCACACCTCGAAAATTGACGTCGTTTAACTCGAAGCCGTTTAATATAACATTAGACCAAAAAAATTAGCGATTCGGCCGAAAAAAAGTTGTCTCGAAAACTCGTCAAAAATTTTTTTGTACGTTCCTAATGTTGTGGAGATCGAACGTACAAAGTTTCACCTGAATATCTTGTCCGTAAGGACGGATAAAAAATAAAACAAACATTTTTCGTCAAAAATATCACCGCATCAACGGTGGCCGACGCTCACCTTTTTTCGTGCAATGGGAGCCAAATCATTCACTAAGCGACACCCTGAGGATTGATATGAACCATTTAAAGCTGATGAAATTCACACCTCAAAAATTGACGTCGTTTAACTCGAAGCCGTTGAATGTAACATTAGAACGAAAAAATTAGCGATTCGGACGAAAAAAAAGTTGTCTCGAAAACTCGTCAAAAATTTTTTTTGTACGTTCCTAATGTTGTGGAGATCGAACGTACAAAGTTTCACCTAAATATCTTGTTCTTAAGGACGGATGAAAAAATAAACAACGTTTTTCGTCAAAAATATCACCGCATCAAACGGTGGCCGACGCTCACCGTTTTCGTGCAAAAGGGGCCAAACATTCACTAAAGCGACACCCTGAGGATTGATATGAACCATTTAAACTGATGAAATTCACACCTCGAAAAATGACGTCGTTTAACTCGAAGCCGTTTAATATAACATTAGACCAAAAAATTAGCGATTCGGCCGAAAAAAGTTGTCTCGAAAAACTCGTCAAAATTTTTTTGTACATTCCTAATGTTGTGGAGATCGAACGTACAAAGTTTCACCTGAATATATTGTCCTTAAGGACGGATGAAAAATAAACAACGTTTTTCATCAAAAAATATCACCGCATCAACGGTGGCCGACGCTCACCGTTTTCGTGCAAAAGGGGCCAAACATTCACTAAGCGACACCTGAGGATTGATATGAAGAAATTAAAATGATGAAATTCACACCTCGAAAATTGACCTCGTTTAACACGAAGCCATTTAATGTAACATTAGAACAAAAAATTAGCGATTCGGCCGAAAAAAAGTTGTCTCAAAAACTCGTCAAAAATTTTGTGTACGTTCCTAATCTTGTGGAGATCGAACGAACAAAGTTTCACCTGAATATCTTGTCCGTAAGGACGGATAAAAAATAAACAACGTTTTTCGTCAAAAATATCACCGCATCAACGGTGGCCGACGCTCACCGTTTTCGTGCAACGGGAGCCAAACATTCACTAAGCGACACCTGAGGATTGATATGAACCATTTAAACTGATGAAATTCACACCTCGAAAAATGACGTCGTTTAACTCGAAGCCGTTTAATATAACATTAGACCAAAAAATTAGCGATTCGGCCGAAAAAAAGTTGTCTCGAAAAGCTCGTCAAAAATTTTTTTTGTACTTTCCTTAATGTTGTGGGAGATCGAACGTACAAAGTTTCACCTGAATATCTGGTCCTTAAGGGACGGATAAAAAATAAACAACGTTTTTCGTCAAAAATATCACCGCATCAACGGTGGCCGACGCTCACCGGTTTCGTGCAAAAGGGGCCAAACATTCACTAAGCGACACCTGAGGATTGATATGAACAAATTAAAATGATGAAATTCACACCTCGAAAATTGACGTCGTTTGACACGAAGCCGTTTAATGTAACATTAGAACAAAAAATTAGCGATTCGGACGAAAAAAAGTTGTCTCGAAAAGCTCGTCAAAAATTTTTTTGTACGTTCCTAATGTTGTGGAGATCGAACGTACAAAGTTTCACCTAAATATCTTGTCCTTAAGGACGGATGAAAAAATAAACAACGTTTTTCGTCAAAAAATATCACCGCATCAACGGTGGCCGACGCTCACCGTTTTCGTGCAAATGGGGGCCAAACATTCACTAAGCGACACCTGAGGATTGATATGAACCATTTAAAGCGATGAAATTCACACCTCGAAAAATGACGTCGTTTAACTCGAAGCCGTTTAATATAACATTAGACCAAAAAAATTAGCGATTCGGCCGAAAAAAAAGTTGTCTCGAAAACTTCGTCAAAAATTTTTTTGTACGTTCCTAATGTTGTGGAGATCGAACGTACAAAGTTTCACCTGAATATCTGGTCCTTAAGGACGGATGAAAAATAAACAACGTTTTTCGTCAAAAATATCACCGCATCAACGGTGGCCGACGCTCACCGGTTTCGTGCAAAAGGGGCCAAACATTCACTAAGCGACACCTGAGGATTGATATGAACAAATTAAAATGATGAAATTCACACCTCGAAAATTGACGTCGTTTGACACGAAGCCGTTTAATGTAACATTAGAACAAAAAAATTAGCGATTCGGACGAAAAAAAAGTTGTCTCGAAAAGCTCGTCAAAAATTTTTTTTGTACGTTCCTAATGTTGTGGAGATCGAACGTACAAAGTTTCACCTAAATATCTTGTCCTTAAGGACGGATGAAAAATAAACAACGTTTTTCGTCAAGAATATCACCGCGTCAACGGTGGCCGACGCTCACCGTTTTCGTGCAAATGGGGCCAAACATTCACTAAGCGACACTTGAGGATTGATATGAACCATTTAAAAGCGATGAAATTCACACCTCGAAAAATGACGTCGTTTAACTCGAAGCCGTTTAATATAACATTAGACCAAAAAATTAGCGATTCGGCCGAAAAAAAGTTGTCTCGAAAACTCGTCAAAATTTTTTTGTACGTTCCTAATGTTGTGGAGATCGAACGTACAAAGTTTCACCTAAATATCTTGTCCTTAAGGACGGATGAAAAATAAACAACGTTTTTCGTCAAAAAATATCACCGCATCAACGGTGGCCGACGCTCACCGTTTTCGTGCAAAAGGGGCCAAACATTCACTAAGCGACACCTGAGGATTGATATGAACCATTTAAACTGATGAAATTCACACCTCGAAAAATGACGTCGTTTAACTCGAAGCCGTTTAATATAACATTAGACCAAAAAATTAGCGATTCGGACGAAAAAAAGTTGTCTCGAAAACTCGTCAAAAATTTTTTTGTACGTTCCTAATGTTGTGGAGATCGAACGTACAAAGTTTCACCTAAATATCTTGTCCTTAAGGACGGATGAAAAATAAACAACGTTTTTCGTCAAAAATATCACCGCATCAACGGTGGCCGACGCTCACCGTTTTCGTGCAAAAGGGGCCAAACATTCACTAAGCGACACCTGAGGATTGATATGAACCATTTAAACTGATGAAATTCACACCTCGAAAAATTGACGTCGTTTAACTCGAAGCCGTTTAATATAACATTAGACCAAAAAATTAGCGATTCGGCCGAAAAAAAGTTGTCTCGAAAACTCGTCAAAATTTTTTGTACGTTCCTAATGTTGTGGAGATCGAACGTACAAAGTTTCACCTGAATATCTTGTCCTTAAGGACGGATGAAAAATAAACAACGTTTTTCGTCAAAAATATCACCGCATCAACGGTGGCCGACGCTCACCGTTTTCGTGCAAAAGGGGCCAAACATTCACTAAGCGACACCTGAGGATTGATATGAAGAAATTAAAATGATGAAATTCACACCTCGAAAATTGACCTCGTTTAACACGAAGCCGTTTAATGTAACATTAGAACAAAAAATTAGCGATTCGGTCGAAAAAAAGTTGTCTCAAAAACTCGTCAAAAATTTTGTGTACGTTCCTAATCTTGTGGAGATCGAACGAACAAAGTTTCACCTGAATATCTTGTCCGTAAGGACGGATAAAAAATAAACAACGTTTTTCGTCAAAAATATCACCGCATCAACGGTGGCCGACGCTCACCGTTTTCGTGCAACGGGAGCCAAACATTCACTAAGCGACACCTGAGGATTGATATGAACCATTTAAACTGATGAAATTCACACCTCAAAAATTGACGTCGTTTAACTCGAAGCCGTTTAATATAACATTAGACCAAAAAATTAGCGATTCGGCCGAAAAAAAGTTGTCTCGAAAACTCGTCAAAATTTTTTTGTACGTTCCTAATGTTGTGGAGATCGAACGTACAAAGTTTCACCTAAATATCTTGTCCTTAAGGACGGATGAAAAATAAACAACGTTTTTCGTCAAAAATATCACCGCATCAACGGTGGCCGACGCTCACCGTTTTTCGTGCAAAAGGGGGCCAAACATTCACTAAGCGACACCCGAGGATTGATATGAACCATTTAAAGCGATGAAATTCACACCTCGAAAAATGACGTCGTTTAACTCGAAGCCGTTTAATATAACATTAGACCAAAAAAATTAGCGATTCGGCCGAAAAAAAGTTGTCTCGAAAACTCGTCAAAATTTTTTTGTACGTTCCTAATGTTGTGGAGATCGAACGTACAAAGTTTCACCTGAATATCTTGTCCGTAAGGACGGATAAAAAATAAACAACGTTTTTCGTCAAAAATATCACCGCATCAACGGTGGCCGACGCTCACCTTTTTCGTGCAAAGGGAGCCAAACATTCACTAAGCGACACCTGAGGATTGATATGAACCATTTAAACTGATGAAATTCACACCTCGAAAAATGACGTCGTTTAACTCGAAGCCGTTTAATATAACATTAGACCAAAAAATTAGCGATTCGGCCGAAAAAAAGTTGTCTCGAAAACTCGTCAAAATTTTTTTGTACTTTCCTTAATGTTGTGGAGATCGAACGTACAAAGTTTCACCTGAATATCTGGTCCTTAAGGACGGATGAAAAATAAACAACGTTTTTCGTCAAAAATATCACCGCATCAACGGTGGCCGACGCTCACCGGTTTCGTGCAAAAGGGGCCAAACATTCACTAAGCGACACCTGAGGATTGATATGAACAAATTAAAATGATGAAATTCACACCTCGAAAATTGACGTCGTTTGACACGAAGCCGTTTAATGTAACATTAGAACAAAAAATTAGCGATTCGGACGAAAAAAAGTTGTCTCGAAAACTCGTCAAAATTTTTTTGTACGTTCCTAATGTTGTGGAGATCGAACGTACAAAGTTTCACCTAAATATCTTGTCCTTAAGGACGGATGAAAAATAAACAACGTTTTTCGTCAAAAATATCACCGCATCAACGGTGGCCGACGCTCACCGTTTTCGTGCAAAAGGGGCCAAACATTCACTAAGCGACACCTGAGGATTGATATGAACCATTTAAACTGATGAAATTCACACCTCGAAAAATGACGTCGTTTAACTCGAAGCCGTTTAATATAACATTAGACCAAAAAATTAGCGATTCGGCCGAAAAAAAGTTGTCTCGAAAACTCGTCAAAATTTTTTTGTACGTTCCTAATGTTGTGGAGATCGAACGTACAAAGTTTCACCTAAATATCTTGTCCTTAAGGACGGATGAAAAATAAACAACGTTTTTCGTCAAAAATATCACCGCATCAACGGTGGCCGACGCTCACCGTTTTTCGTGCAAAAGGGGCCAAACATTCACTAAGCGACACCTGAGGATTGATATGAACCATTTAAACTGATGAAATTCACACCTCGAAAAATGACGTCGTTTAACTCGAAGCCGTTTAATATAACATTAGACCAAAAAATTAGCGATTCGGCCGAAAAAAAGTTGTCTCGAAAACTCGTCAAAATTTTTTTTGTACGTTCCTAATGTTGTGGAGATCGAACGTACAAAGTTTCACCTAAATATCTTGTCCTTA
Source organism: Catharanthus roseus (assembly GCA_028651295.1). Taxonomy (NCBI): domain Eukaryota; kingdom Viridiplantae; phylum Streptophyta; class Magnoliopsida; order Gentianales; family Apocynaceae; genus Catharanthus; species Catharanthus roseus. The sequence continues at coordinate 281,728 of JAPQWS010000018.1, forward strand.
AGGACGGATGAAAAATAAACAACGTTTTTCGTCAAAAATATCACCGCATCAACGGTGGCCGACGCTCACCGTTTTCGTGCAAAAGGGGCCAAACATTCACTAAGCGACACCTGAGGATTGATATGAACCATTTAAACTGATGAAATTCACACCTCGAAAAATGACGTCGTTTAACTCGAAGCCGTTTAATATAACATTAGACCAAAAAAAATTAGCGATTCGGCAGAAAAAAAAGTTGTCTCGAAAACTTCGTCAAAATTTTTTTGTACGTTCCTAATGTTGTGGAGATCGAACGTACAAAGTTTCACCTGAATATCTTGTCCTTAAGGACGGATGAAAAAATAAACAACGTTTTTCGTCAAAAATATCACCGCATCAACGGTGGCCGACGCTCACCGTTTTCGTGCAAAAGGGGCCAAACATTCACTAAGCGACACTTGAGGATTGATATGAACCATTTAAACTGATGAAATTCACACCTCGAAAATTGACGTCGTTTGACACGAAGCCGTTTAATATAACATTAGACCAAAAAAATTAGCGATTCGGCCGAAAAAAAGTTGTCTCGAAAACTCGTCAAA
>JAPQWS010000019.1:0-205037 GCA_028651295.1 Catharanthus roseus
TGCGTCTCTTCACCATATTCTATTCTATATATCAATTTATATAAAAATATATACCATTAATTGAGTGAAACAAATTTCTTGTTATTTCTTCTAAGAACTTTAAAGGGCTTAGCAAATTATGTGATTGGGTACCTGAGATTAAACGATTCCTTAATAAAATTTTCTTCCTTATGTTAAAATTTTTCTTCAGGGCATCAATTTTCTATGAGATTATGCAAAGTGTGGATACCATTTTTTTATTTTGTTAGTTAAATTTTTTTTTTTTTGCTTGTTTGCATAGTTACAAATTTTTTTAAATTATGAAGAGGCTTGGCTTTATTTTGATATGTTTTTATTTGTATAAGATAAAACTAGGAAGAATCTTAGGTATCCATAGAATCTTGATAATATGATGCATATTATATTACTAACACTACTAACTTAGCAAAATCATTTTCTATATTGCTCTATTTGGTTGTTTGCGTTTTGTTCAGTGACATTTGCTAAGGTCTGTTAATATGAGTTTGTATTATTGTTAAATTGCTTTTTTGAATTTACGAACCTTGTAAATTTGAATGACCATTTTTTTAATTGCAAATATAAATTTATACTTGAAATATCAAACATATATAAAATAAAATTAAGAGTACTTATGTTATCTTTAGTTTAGTAGTTATAATAGTAAAACTGTCAAACTCAATCAAAATCAGGCAGTTTGATTGGGAACCAGTTGAACCTATTGACCCCGATTTGTTTCGTTTCTTCAAAACAAAATATAATTTTGAAATAAAACAAAAGACGAATGAGTTTCTACCGCCATCCTTGATGTCACCTCACTTCTCCACCGATGTCATCCAACCATTTCAAAACCAAAAATAGCAACATGGAAGAAAAGAAGGAGAGAAGCCATGAATTTTAGGTGAGGAGCAAATTAAGTGTATGATAAGTTTATGAAGGGAGGAGAATGCAAGAACGAAGGGGATTAGGGAAATAGGAAAAGAAGAGGAGTCTGTGAGGAGAAAGGGATAAGATGGAAAAAAAAAAGAAAAAAGCAAGAGTTCACACTAAGGTGTAAGGAAAAATGGAGAAAAAGAAGGATAAAAGGAAAACAATAATAACAACATAGTGGTGTGGCACTGCATGCTGAGGTAAGGAAAAGTGAAGAAGAAAAAATAATTTGGACTGTTTTTGCTATAGGGAGAACTTGGCCCTTTTATTTAGCCCAAAAGAAGATCATTTGTTTTCTCTTTTTTATAGAGGATATCTCAAAAATAATTGTTGGAAAAATATTTTAAAAGAGGCAAAACAATATTAGTAATATATGATCTATAAATTAGAATTTTTTTAAGAAGTTAAGATTTGAACAATTATTCTAAAAAAAAAAAAAGAAAGAACGTCACCACTTAAAAAATATTTTGATTTTTTAAAAGGTGAATAAATAGTTCATAAATTCTTTTTTCATTACTAGTCAATTATACATGATATAAATTTACTTTTACTAAAATAATTTTGTTTTTCTAATTTTAGTTTTTATTTTATGCTAAATAAAATGTAAGGGGTGGTAGAACCCAGTATTAACCACAATTAAGGGACAAACTCGCTAATATGGAATGTTCCGTTCCACTAAAACTCGTTGGAATTAAACCCAACTTAGTCATTGTAACTCCACAAAGGTACTAAGAGGACCAGTGCTCCATTTATATACAGAGAATCAAAGTCTACTCGTGTGAGCGCTTTCGTTTTTAAATTTTAATAGATCTTTAACATTCTTGAATTATCCTTTTTAATTATATTTAGTGAAGATTAGCGTGTGTGGTATGTTTGTAAATGAATTACTTCTTATTACTATGCATGTTTGAATATGATGAAATAATTTTAACATGTTTTAAAACACTTTGTTACCTGGATGAAACTTTTTTGCTTAGTTATTAATATATTTATAATTTTCATAAACTATTACAAAATATCTTGTTAGACAACTGATTCGATCTCCGGTCCGATTTTCTCTACCTCTATTTTTCCTTGAGAGTTTTTATGATTTATAGTTTAGAATTTTCTTAAAAATTTTATTCAGAGTTTTTTCTAAGACAAATATATCAAAAAACATTATATCAAAACAGAAAAGTAGATTTAGTTAGTAAAAAGCATCATGAAAAAAGACAAAATTAATATAGAATATATTAAAAATTATATATGAAGTCCTAAAATGCGGAATGTGTTTTAATGGAGAATTCCCTACACGGTACGTTTTTAAAACATGCCTATATGGGTCTCTACTAAGACAACAAAAATAAGATTAAAAGAGGACTCTTCTTTAAAAACACGATTATTTGAGGAAAAATTCTTAGATCTCACCGTATGTTTTGACTTACTCTAATTCTTTTGTCTTCTTTTCCCTGATTTTCGCACTAAATTACAGTCATTGGTCGGAATTTTTCTAACAAATTTTAAACTCAAAACTTGTAAGTGCACAAGATAAATGTAATACGATTAATAAAAAGGTGTCAAACCACAAAGAAAGGCATAATTACGTAAATTATTATCTTACTAAATTAATTTTATAAAAATTATCAATTTTTTTAGCTAATATTATGTCTCAATTAATTAAAATTCATAAGTAAACTAACCAAATTAAAAACTAACAAAAGCTTAACTAATAGAGATAATTTAGAACCTTGAATCCACCACTAAACTATATATCAATGATTTAATTTTATTTAGAAAAAAAAGATTAGACGTTTTATGTGATGATGTAGGTTACAAATTTCGATTCACTAAAGAAACATATTATGCTTAAATGCATAATATTGCCCATCATCTAGCCATTAGCATGATTTCTTCAATTCTATGACATATCTCATTTATAATTAGCATGAACTATTCATTCTAAAACTCACAATATACTTGCAAAAATTACATATCTATCATACTCAAAACTACAATAATTATGCATGGATAAAAGTATCAATTAAACTAAATAATTTTTTCTACAAGGAAAATTACAAAAACTTAACCTAATGAAATAAATAAGCATCCCAAGAACATATAATCACATAAATATTCTAGTAAATTCTCCAAAAATAAAATAAACAATACGATTATAAACGGGAAATTAATTCATGGTTAAAAGAAAAGAAAAAAACAAATTCTTGAAAAAGAATATACGGCTTCAATACCTTCAATGGTTCCTGTGGCTTCCTCTCTCCTTTGATATTTAATCACTCAAGAGCAAGCCCTCGGCTTGCGGCCCCTCTATATAGGTATATTAGTTAGTGAAATTCAAATTCGATTGGAAGAAAACTCACTAACACACTTGGATTCAAATACCACGTCAGCCACCCCTTCTTTTCTGTTTGTTCTTTTTCATTTTGCTTTCTTTCTATCCTTCCTTTGGATGTGTTAACATAAATTTTTCCTTCCACTTCTATTTAATGCAAGAAATTACAAAGGATGAGCATGTTTTTTTCCCTTACAATTCTAAAACTTAAGGAAAAAAGGGAAAATAAATAAATCAAATAAAATATTTCTAGAAATTAAATGAGTACTACTGTCAAGGATTAATAGTTAAAACTTAAAAGGTCTTCATTTGCAAAAAAATAATCACCTCTATAAGTCATTATAATTTCATTTTTTCTTCACTTTAGCCTTGCAAATCTAATAAAGATTAAGTTGTTTTTTTCAATTAAACTCAAAACACACGTGAATTTAATTAAAATAAATACCAAAGTCTACTCTCTTATAAAAGTCTCTAAAGGGGTAATGATGATTTAAATATTTAATTTTCTTACTTTTTTAAAAAAAAAAATTCTTAATATATGTTGGTAATCCTATAAAAAAAAAAAAAAAGAGAACTCGTTGGTCATCCTAAATAAAGATCCTTGTTATGATATTTTTTCCCACAATCACATTGAATACAAAAGAGTTAATCCCTTATTTGTTAAATTAATTGACCTAAATTTTATTAGTTAAGAACTTATTGAATTAAGTGCATTTGATAACATATATCATTAAGTACTTAATACTTAATTAGATTAAATTTTCCAAACAACTTAATTTTTTAGGATGTGTTTAATTATTTGTCAAATGATTACACTTTTTTTTTTATATATTTACAACTTGTTAATTAATTCATCATTCAGAATCAGATTCACTAGTTAAACTTAAAATTAGTAGTTAAGAATTTGAACAATTCAAACATTAGGCTTCAATTTTTATATATGGCGACGTTATTTTTGTTGCAAGTTTTTATGTGAAGCCCAATTTTTGTTTGGGCTTTTCAGAAGATTTGAAATATATAAAGTTAGTTAGACTAATTTATAAACTTTAAGGACTATGGGAACAATATCAAATTATTACGGAGATGTTTGTATATGCCTAGAACTCTGTGGCTTTTGTAGTTATTTTAATTCATGATGTCATTTTATTTAATTTAAAAGAGGCAAGAAAAGAAAAAATTAAAGAAAAAAGAAACAAATTAGAAAAAAAGAAATAAGAAAAATATTGTATGTTAAAGTATCTTCTTTGTCATAATAATTAGCCGATTTGATTTCATCGTTTCCTCTTATGAGTGTATGATTTCCCTTATGTTTTTTTTTCTTTTTACATTGGTGGGCATTGATGTTTATCTTGCACATGATGTTACAAAAGTGTTTTGGTTTATTTTAGAAGTCGGGATTTGTAACTGGAGATTATAGTGTAGTAGGAGTTTGTTGAACTTTTCTCTATTGTTCTTCTGGCTCTTTAAGGTATATTTCCAAAATGTTTATCCTGCTTTTAATCCAAGCTACGTTACAACCTATGTGACTAATGGCTTCTTGACTTGCTTGTGTTTTTGTCATTTTATTTGGAGGAGAGATGAAATAATGGGCAAGCTTAAATTAGACCATGACTATTGAGTGGGTAATTGAGAAAAAAAAATTATCCTTTTCAGTGTGAGTGTTCATGTAGCAAGTGAAGGTTTAGCGTATTGTTACTCTAATCATGTGGGATAGTTTGTAGTAAGATTCTATGTTCGTGATACTAGTACGTTTTCAATTATGAGCTTTTTGGAATTCGTCTAATTGATTTTTTTATGGAAATTCTTAGTTGAGGACTTACACATGTTTTTACAACTCGCTTGGTATTATTAAGTTTATTTTTCTTGAGGACAAGTAAAATCTAAGCTTGGGGAGTTTGATAGGGACTAAAGTTTCATGTTCATAGTAATCATCATTTGTCAAGATTTTCAATGAACTTATGACCTATTTTTATTGATTTTCCTTTATATGGATGAGATTACTTCTTCACCCTTATTTGTTTTGCGGGGTGAAGGATTTTTGCTATTTAAATGGACGATAAGTAATATAATTGCAGAAAATAGTATAAGACTGGATCAAGGAATACTCGTAGATAGAATTATAAATAGAGGAGCACAAGAAAAGGGCCTAAGTTATGAAGTTTAGCATTGTGTGCCATCAAGCAAGTCTCTTCGCAATCAAGTTGAATCCCCAAAAGAAGCTTCAAGGGTTTGGACACTTTGTGTGGGCGGTCAAAATTTCTATTCAAGCCTCTCAAGATTTGAAAGATTTCTGGACATTTTACGCGGGCACGCAAAGTTTCTCGCTCCCCCGTAAAATATGTCATCAATTATATTAGAAGACTTAAAAGTTTGATTTATTCTTATTATTATTCTTTCTTTTATTCTTTTATTTCAAAGGATGATTAGGACACATAATAGGGTATTATTGTAATAGTGTAGGGTGAAAAACACTGAGGAGTCAGAGATGGTTCAGGGGCTATCGTTCTTCTCTCTTTCTTTGTTTATCATTTCTTTTCTTTCTATTCTTCTAAGAACCCAAGTTTTTAGGATTTCAATTGAAGAACAAGAATTTCTTGTTTCAACAATTTTTGAATGCTCCACCTCAGATTTTGAATTCAATTCATCGAGTAGAGTTCTTTTTTTCTCTCTCCTGTCCTTTTTTTATTTGTTTATTAATTATGCGCAAGATGAGTATGTTGATGATTATAGTTGATTGTTCAGATATGTGTGGTTAATTTCTTTATCTAGGACGGGATAAGCCCAATGAATTTCTATTAGTTGAGGAGTTGATTCAATTTTGTTGTGTTTATTGTTGGTCATTGTTTATTTCTTTATGTTCTTAATGCCTCTTATAAACCTAGCTATAATTGCTTGATTTTGGATAATTAGGTGAAGAACCGACCGAAAGGTGAGACCCATTATTGGAGGAATAAGAATTAAATAGGAATTTTTATATCGAGAGAGTAGTTTAATTGTTCTTGAGGAGCAAACGATTATAAAAAATCTTAATCGGTAAAGTTCAATTTAATCACCATGAGTATATAGGTTAGTTTGGTTTAGATATATTATTGTACTTCGATAGAAGACAATAATTACCCTAGGATAATTTGCCTTTTTGATCACATAATTAATAGTTTAGGATAGTTAATTCGATATTAATAGAGTTCTTTGTGGTGAACCCCTATCCTAGATGTTTTCTTCGTAGTTTATTTTTAGAAGTTTTTGACTTTGTTTTAGTTAGTTTTTTGTTATTTAGTAAAAATATTTTAATCATCAAATTAGATTGACTTAGATAATTAAATTTGCAATAGTTGGTACTTCCTAAAAGTGCCACAAATTTTGTGGTACTTTTGAAAGCATCACATAAAAGTGCTACAAACTTATCAAAATATAAGAAAATCTCATTAAAAAAATGTCACGAAATTATGGCAAGAACTCAAATGCCACAAAATAAGATACAAACTCAAATGCCACAAAAAATGGTACTAAAATATGGTCAAACTTAAATGTTACAAATAATACCACAAAAAACATTACCCAAATTTTTAAAGGTCACTAATTAACACACATATACACACACACATATACACATATATATGTATATGCACAAGTATATATCTATAGATACATACATTGTGTATATATATGTATATATATAACTCAATAATCAATACTAAGGGATATGTTAGTTCAATATATGGTCACGTATTTTATTTTTATTGGGGTCCAAATTTCGTAATAAAATAAAAATTATTAAATTGTATTTCATTAAATAAAATTAAAACACTTTTGTGGCATTTATCAAAAAGTTCAACAAAAAGTGTCATATCGTTCAACAAATTTGTGTCATTAGATAAGTGCCACAAGTTGGGCGACCAATATATCTGCGGCATTTATGAAGTGCAAGAAAGAACAACACAACTTTCGTGGCATTTTAATAAAGAGCCGGATAAATGCCACAAATGAGTTTTCGTGGCATTTAAGAGGCTTTTGGGGGCACTTAGTGTGTGCCACCAAAGCCCAATGTTTCCATAGTGTCTGACTTTCTCTAATTCTTTTCTTTTTTTCCTTATTTGTGTTCTACATTAAAGTTCTCATAATTTTACTTTGTCTACACTTAATTTAGACCTTCAAATCTAATAAAGTGTAAACGAAGTGATTTTTCTAATTAAACTTAAATTATACAAGAATTTAATTCAATTAATTATACACAAATTTAGAATTGCAAATCTAATAACATGTAAACTGAAGTTATTAATATCTTTATATTTATATATTTATTAGGTAATATCATGTTCGACCACTGATTTGACCGTTTGAACCGATGAACTAATGAACTAGTAGCTTGGCCGGTTCGATCTTTAGTCAAACTTTTCAACATTGGCTATTCCTTAAGAGGTTTTAAGATTTCGTGTTTTGAATTTCTTAAAATTTTGACTAGAGTTTTTTCGAGATAAATATATCATAAAAATTATATTAAAAAAAGTATAATTAGTTAATTAAACAACTGTATCGAACAAAAAAAGAAAAGAATAAGTATTGAATATATTACAAAAGAGACATAAAACTGTAATATTATAACCAATGCGCGGAAGATGTTTCTGATAAAATGTCCCTACGCGGCAAGTGTTTTGAGAGTACGTCTCCATGGGTCTCTTTCTAAGGAAACAAAAATTGGGTTAATCACCAATTGGTTTTGACTTACTCTAATTCTTTAATCTTTTTTGCCCTTATTTCGCACTCAATTAACGTCATTATAATTTCACTTTGTCTTCACTTTAGCCTTGCATATGTAATAAAAATTAAAGGAAGTTATTTTTTCCAATTAAACTTAAAATACATTAGAATTTAATTAAAAAAGATAACAAAATTTACTCTCTTAAAAAAGTCTCTAAAGGAGTCATGATTATTTACATGGTAAACTTTCTTAATTTTTTAAATTTCCTAATAAAACTTTGGTCATCCAAAATATAAACCCTTGTTATGATATTTTTTCCCACAATCACATTGAACACCAACAAGTTAAAGCATTATTTGTTAAATTAATTGACCCCTTACTTTTTCATCCTTTGTACGGAGGTGTTTGGAGAGCAGATCACTCAAGAGGTGGAGGGAGAAAAGCATTCCAAGTGGCAAGAAGCGGCCCTAAGATTTTACATTTATTTTTTGCGGATGACCTTTGGTGAGGCAACAGAGAAACAAGCTTCTCTCACCTCTTGAAATTTATTAGTTAAATGCTTATTTAAGTATGTTTGATAACATATATTACTAAGTATTTAATATATAAGTGCTTTTTATTATAATTTTAACGAATCACTTAATTGTATAAAATGTGCTTAATTGTAGTTGTAAATTTTAAATGAAAATTTTCGCTTAGTTCTTAAGTTTGAAATCTTAATATATATTATTTTACAAATAATCATACTTTTTTGGATATAATTACCACTTAACATTTAATTCATCATTCAAATTTAAATTTAGTGTCCAAACTTAATATTCAGAATTCAAAACTTAAACAATTCAATCTTCATTCTTCAATTTTATTTTTATAAAATGGGGCCTAAATTTACAATAGTTTAAACTGCTTCTGATAATCGTTATTATGAAGAAGAAGTAATTACCAAGTAAAAGCATTGTATGGTTTAGCTAGAGAGACAGAAGGTCAAAAATTTATTAAAGCAAAAAAATCACTTAGTTAAAAAAATTTATAAGTATATTATCCTAATTGTAATACATCTTGCTAAAGGAACAAAGGAAGTGCTTGGTCCAGTAGTTTTCGCTAGCATATATAGAGACTTAAGCTTGTTGAAAGGAATAATGACTGCCTCAAAAAATGTTGATAGTGAAGATCGAGGTCCATAATAGTGTATTTAAGTTATACTCTTTGGGCTCCATTTCATTTGGTACAACTTTTGGCACAGGAAAAGTTCCTACCATTTTAACTAGATGTTAACTCCCTTAGGCCCATTGAGGCAAGGACTACCCTATTGAAAGGTAAACATAAATTGTAGATTGGGAATGTTTGGTTAGTCAGTAATTTTCTTGTGAGGATTTTTTATGTATGGTGGACTTGTTTTTTATTCGTTTTTTATGTGAAGCCTAATTTTTATGTGGGCTTTTTAGAAGATTTGAGATATAAAAAGTTAGTTAGACCTATTTATTAAATTTAAGGACTGGGGGAAAAATATAAAATTAATTAACTTACTTGAAGTTAATTGGAAAGGAATTATATATCAACTTATGTGTTAAGTATTAAAATATTGCATTCTTACACCTTTTATAATTAGTCCTTTAATGCATTTTGTGTTATATTGGTATGAAATCTACTCATTTCATCTTATTCCATGTTTCAGGTACTTGGAACTAAATAGTGAATGTTAAGGCTTAGAAGGTGAAGAAGTTTGGTTATGAGATTTGCGTAAGATGTTGCACACCATGTGCAAGAAAGTGCGCAGAACTACTAAAGCTGGTTTTTTCTACGTGATGCACGAGATGCATGTAAGTAAACTCAGTCTTTAACAATACCTTTAAGTAACTATGTATAATGAACCTTTGGGCATCATTTTTTATGAAATATCTAATACATCAAAGTTGCATTTTTATTTTATCCAATTGGTGCCTACTTTTCAAGGGTTACTCGAGGAGGTACTACATATTTATTGAAAAGAATTTCTTATATTTTTCTCTAATATGAAACCTAAATATGTTAATGAAGAAGTTATGAAGTTTCGTAATTTTCAGTTTAGTTTACAAGTTATAGCTAAAGATTGGTTGTATTGTTTTCCACAAGTTGCTCGTGAGTTGATCACAGACATGGCATCTAACACACAATTTTGGCAAACTAAGTGAAACACATAGAAAAGTTAGTGTCGTACGTACATATGCACTTGAAAAGAAAATTAGATAGCTTTACTAACTTGGTTGGGAAATTGTTTTTTGGGAACAATAACATGAATGCACAAGTTAGGGCATGTGAAATTTTCATGGCATATAATCATATCACTAATGTATGTACTATCTTCTATAAGGGTGAATGGGTTAATGTTTTAGGAGGTTTTCCTAATCCATCAAAGGGAAGATATAACGCTTCCTCAAGCACTTGCAATAAAGGCTGTAAAGATTACCCTAACTTTCAGTGGGGAAATCAATGGTCTAGACAGCCTCACTATAAGTACCCTTCAGGATTTGTTCCCAATTCTTCTTATAATGTTATCCTTCCTCAAACTTAATCTCAAGGGATTTCCCTTGAAGACATGGTTAATTAAATCCCTCGCTCGTGTACTCTAACTTTTCAAAAGGATACTAAAGCTAGTATCCAAAACATAGAGAAGCAAAGTAGGACAATTTGCTTCTGAGTCAAGCGAAATAATGGCTCAACTACCCAACAAACTCCCTACTCAACTCCTTATCCTAAAGAGAATGTTAGGGCTGTCACTATTAGGACTAATAGGAGTTGAAATAGCTCGAGAGAAGAAACCAATAGATAAGGAGAATGAGTGAGAAGTAGATCCAACCCCACTTCTAGTGAAGAGCTTAGAGTGGAAAAACCTTCAGTAAGAGAGTCATCAATTCCTATGATGGTCAAACCTCTCTTTCCTGATAGATTTGCAATGAATATGAAGGAGGAGTTTGAAAAAGATGGTTTAGACGTCTTTAAGAAGGTAGGAGTGGATATCCCCTCAAAAGTATTGGGATCCACTAAAAAAAATAAAAGAGTATTGTTGTAATTTATTTCGTCTCCAAATTGTCTCTAAAACAATTTAGAGATGAAATTTTACCAAATAGAGATGCATTTTGCCAGTCTATAAATGTCTTTTCCTCGTAGTGCTATAGCCACCAGTTAGTCTCGCCACTACTTCTATCTTCTCCCTCCTTTCTCACCCATCACTTCCCTATTACTCTTCCTCAAATCCTTTTCACAAAATTGTGGAAGGCTTATAATTTGAATGAAACTTCCTTACCGTTACTTGATCGGATATAGAATCTTAATAATGAGAGCAAAAGGAGAGCAATGGATAACAAAGGAAAGTAACATAAATTTAAGAAGGAAAATTGAGTAGTTGATTCTTTTTCTTTTCTTCTTTTTCAAATGAGGGATGATGTCAATAAAGCGACTTGCAAAAGGGTGATACAATTAGATTTTTTCCTTTCCCTGGCTGCAAAAATTTTATACTTATTAGAATCATGGTCTTCTAGCTCTACGAGGGTATGCGGATTTGGACACAAAATGGGAATTTTGGCTATCGATTTTAGGGTTTCTGCAGCCATCAGTTCAAAATACTTATGTATTACTACACTTTTTTCTATGGACATGGTGGGGGTGTGAAAAAGAGAAGAGAAGAGAAAGGATGAGGCAATACTGATTGTACATATATAGCGCGAGCGGGGAACTTGATGGTTCAGAGCAGAGAAAAGACAATTTGGTTTTCTTCTTTTGTTCTAAGATTGAAAAATAAACTATTGTTTAATATATTAGATTTTTATTTCTGGTCATAGAGGTAAACAAGACGTGTAAAATTTTCAGGCAATTGATCTCTCCATCAATAAAATTTCTTCACTCAATTATTGCCATTTGTCAATGATCGCGTACCTATTTTACAATTACAAAAACTATAGGGTTTTTTTGTTCATTCTTTAGCATACTTTAGCTACTTTTATGTCAACTATTTTTAGTTTCATAAGATTTAAAATATATATTTTTTAAAGGCTACTAAGTAATTTCCATAATTGCTCCATCTTATTCATGTTAAAATAAATGTGACATTAATTTTTTTAACCTAAAAGCAATCGAGAAGAATCCTATAGAAAAAATCTTGCATATGTGACAAAGTAATACCTTATTTCCTCTTATCTCTCTCTCTCTCTCTTCACTTTGTTATCTTTGTTGAAGCCCCTCTTATTCTCATTGTTGTCTTCTTCGGCCAAGGTTGGGCTTCGGCTACGGCTGGAGTACTAACCTCTGTTAGGGAATCCCTTCTATCTCTAGTTTCATTATTTTCTAGTTTTCTTGCATCCAAAAACCATATTAGTTCTTTGTTTCATTTTCTTTTTGCCCGATCATTTCAGATCATAGTTCTACTCTTCTTCTTGAAGCCGATTTCTTGAAACTCAATTCAATCTTGGTCTGGTTTTTTTTTTTTAATCTCTATCCTAGGGAATCCTCAAGAAAACTGATACGCCCAAGAGTCTTTTGGATTCTGATTACAGATGAGTAGGAGACTATTTTTGACATACTCGTGGTACGAAGAGTTAATTTTGAAGATGCTAGAGGAATATTGGAGGTGAGTTTATTCATTGTTTATTTTATGTTTTGTACCCAGTAAGAGATTCTGAAGGTTGGTTTTACTTCTATTACCATGGATATAGAGGTTCTGTCTCTTATCCATCTTTGTAATTTATTTTTTGTTATTTAATACAACTACTATTCAGCAAATAATAATAACAATTTTTCTATATTCCTCCGTGGATTACGAATCAGCAAAATAACAAGAAGAAATACCGTCGTCATTCACCCGAAGAACAATAAGCAAACAAAGGCTGTGGTGGTTTGAATAGAGATTTTTAAAGATTGCTGTTGGGCAGAAGATGAAGAATGATGAAAAAAGAAGGAGAGGAGTGAGATAATTCCAAAGAAGAGGGAGACAGAAGCGTGACTGAAGAGCCCTAGTAATTTCCATTTTAAGTGGGATGGAGCCATTTGAACACCTGGAGTGTACCTTGGAAGTTGCACTCGGGGTGCAAGGTATAATTTGTTGTATTGATCTCTCTAATGTGAAAATATTACGAAAAAGAAAATATCATATTGAAAACTATATCGTCTTCTTTTAATATTTAAAGTAAGAAATCTTTGTTATTGAAAGTAAGATATCTTTCAAAGTTATCTATTGTAAAGTGAATAACTAAGGATAATAAATAGTTAATGTTTACTAAGGGTAATATTGAGATTAAAATGAATTTTTTATGGATTTTAAAAAAGAGCCTTGAATTTATCAATTTCCTTTTCTTTTTATACATAATTATCATTGAAAATTTCCATTTACGAAATATAAATTAAATAAACATAAATATTTTTTTCAAAAACTTGCCATTACATTAACAGAATCAGTTCTACATTGAAAACGAAAGCCCATTCAACTAAAAATTTAAAATTGAAAGTTTCCATAAAATGTAATAAGGAATGATGCATTAGGCCTTCTTTATTTTACTATGGAAGCATATTAGTACAGTAAATTAATTCTTGATTATTGTAGGTTGTATATAGATTATTTTCTTTCCATATTGCAATATCTACAGGACACATTCAAGGTATTAAATTATTTATGTAGTTAAAAGTTAATGTCTTACACATTTATTCTTGTATATATATTGTTAGTATAACATTTTTTTAGACTTCTAATCAGGACCTTAGTTTAAGCATTATAATTTGGTTCATAAAGGAGGATAGGGAAGGTAAGGGGATGTAGAATGCACCCTTACATTCATTAGGGGAAGTATAATCAATTACTTGAAAATTGTTTATGGTTCGAAAGAAAGTAAATGACGTTTAAATTCCTTTGTTTGATCAGGGTGAAAGTGGAAAATAAATAGTTTACTATTATATCCATTGTGCAAAACTTGGAACCTTATATATATTGTATACCAGTTTGATTTAGAATAAATTTTTAATAAATTTAACTAATTTATTAGAGAGTGAAATGGTCTTTTTATTATCATTTACATGTGAATCTCTCTGTTTTAGGAAGGACTAATCTGCTATAGTTGATAGGAAGAGTTCCCTTCCACATTTGTATCACATTCACTCATACATTGCAAGAAAATAAGATAAATAGGATATTTACATCCTAATTTACATTCTCTCCTATTCCCCTCCAATTTTTTACCCCTAAACAAAACTAAACTAGGACTAAAAGTCAAAACACAAGAAGTCATGTTTCATCTCTTTTTGGTAAGTAAGGTCTTCCTATTAGATGGTGAACCCCAGAAGGAGAGATTATACTATGCCCACTCGTAAATTAGTCTAAATACATTTATTCATTTGCTTTATAAAAAAGCTAAAGATCGAATCTAGTCTCCATGGTATCTCAAGGTATGATTATCTCCTATTCCTTTAATTTTCCTCTTTCTTTGTTTATTTATTGTTTGCGTTTATATCAATAGTTCAATGGCTTTTTATTTTTTGTGTGTCCTTTTTCCTCATGTCATGTTTCATTTACAAATACTGCGGTGGTTTGATAAGAACTTGATGTTTCTAAAAACGGGGTTAGTATAAATCATTTACTTCAAATGTTAAATACCATTTCTAACATGACTTGTTTTCAAAAGAAAAAAAGGAAGGGATCTTTTGGTCCTGTTAATATAGGCTTGGATTCGATTGAATTTTAATTTTTTTAAAAATTTTAATTTATTTCTTAGAGAAGATTTAGAACAAAAAGAAATATGTAAAAAATTAGAACCTATTAAAAGAAATTTATATATTTCTTCGTCTTATATCCTATATTTTCGATCACAAAGATAAATAATGATCTGTTAAATTAATCTAGCAACTATACTTTTGTAATTCAAGTGGCTATCAAATACCAATGTAACGTGGTCTTCATTAGTTATTATTTAATCGTTGCAACCTTTTCTTTTTAATACAAGAAATAGTGTATTTAGATTGAAGTTAAAAACGAAATTGGTTTTTTTTTTTTTAACTTTGCATATTCTCTTGAAATTAATTTACTTTCTACAAAGTGCTAGAAAGAAATCTCCACTTGTTTCAATCTACAATAAAAGAAAAGAACAAATCTCCACTATTTTCAAACTAAAATCTTCTCTCTTATTTAAGATGATTATTAAATTTAAATTAATGCTAAACAATATAGCAAATACATCTTTAAATAATAATCAATTGTTTTATACATAAAATTTTCTCTAAATACCATTTGTTACGGAGGAAAGTTAAATTCTTGTTGCTATTGTGTGCTCAAGTATGAGTTTCTAACAAATGATGGCCTGATTTTTGGGTTAGCAGAATGATGGTGTGTTGAAACTAGTACTTTTGTTTTTGTTTTCCCTTGGAGTGAAGCAACCATCATATTAAAATATGTGATGATTCTTTGTGGGTTCTCTCTGTTAGAAAATTATTTTTTGTTACGCCTTGATGGAAAGGATTCAATTGAAATTAAGGAAAATCTGGAAAAAAAATTGGACAAGGTTGAGAAAATGAAAACTAAGAGTACTCATATCAAGTGGATAGACTCATTTGAGAAACCTGGATGCCAATTTGAGCATGAAGTTTTTCTTGTATCTTGGCTTTCAAGGTTTGTTTTTTTTTTTTTGTGGATGAAATTACCAAACTTGATAAGTATATTATTCCCATTGCAGTGCACCTTGCTAAAGGGATAAATATAGTGCTCTATCCATTGGTTTTGGCTCACATACATAGAGACTTAAGCTTGTTGAAGGGACTAATAACTTCCTCAACAAACATGGATAGTGAAGATCAATGTGAAGGAGTAGTGTATTTAAGGTATACACTATGGGCTCAATTTTATTTTGTTTATTTATGGGCATAGGAAAGGAATGTCAATCTTCAATTGCAAGTATATTTGATTGCACACCTTCTGAAAATTACCTCCTTCATAAGAACCTCTATTGAGGATTTTGTAGCTTCAACTAAGCCTAATATGAGGATCTAGGCCTGATAAATCTGAGGATTACCTCCAATGGAAAACCTATGAGGATCTAATCCTGATAAACCAAACATTGAGAGGCAAAACTCTTTCTTAAATTGATAGGAAGAACCTTGAGGAAACTAAGGCCTCAAAACTCCAACTACACAATCTAGAAGACATAGGATTAATTTGATCAAAGAACATGAACTCTAAGAGTCAATCAATGAAAGGAATTAAGATTATCAATTTAATTCTATAGATTCATCAACCTAAGGCAATCAATTTTTCAATACTAAAGACATTATTCACCCTTAGCAAGCTAAATAAGTGAGGATGAAAATAGTAGAGAAAAAGGGAATTCTCTTTCAACAATTTCAGGAAATTTTGTTCAAGATTAGTTATAACCAATGTATAATGAGGTATTTATAGGCCAAAAGCATTAAAAACGATCTAAACAAGTGATTAATGACTTAAAATTACCTATAAACCCTTGTATTAAATCTTGAAAAACAACTTGAATTATAAAATCCCACCCACAAGGATGCATAGGTACTTTCATCTAGAAACCTACTGGCGATGGTATGGTAGAACCTACCATTAGCGGTAGGTGCAGTCTTCAACAGGGCCATCCATGCAGAAACCTCCCACCAATGGTAGGGTAGGGCTTACTGGCAGCGATAGGGTAGATTTCTCCAAATACTTAGCCAATTTCTCCTCATATTTGTTCCATTGTTTGGTCGTGCTTAATTGAACTGTTAGAAAAAAAAACTTGGACACCTTTCATGGTTTTCAAACCCTTCCAATTTTCTCTTCAAAGCTTCCTCCAAATAAACAACCATGCCATTACTATCTAAAGCTTTGAGTTTCCTTCTTTGAGCTCTAGTGAGAGGTCCACTCTTCGCTTGCAAAGGTGATTGACATGTCCAATTCATATCATCCACCATGCCTTTGAAAATATTCGTCCTTGAATCTGCACCTATATCAAAAGGAGACAAATTGGAAACATTAAAAGTGGCACTAACATTGTTATCACCCGGAAGATCTCTTCTATATGCACTATCTTGTTGTAAGGTATTTTGGAGAGTCGATTACCTATTGGGAACATTTCTAAGTGGAGTTCGAACGAACAAGACTGGCAACTGATGAAACGGGACACAAAGATGCAAAGAAGAAGCAAAACGAAGGCTCCAGCAGAGAACTACTGCAAACGGCAGGGCACCCTACTGGTCACCGTAGGTAGTGGGCATTTCTCGGCACTTCTAGCCAGAGACCTACCATGCATGGTAGGTCCCAGGTAAGGCTACAGGTTGGTTCTCCCAGGGTGGATCGGGTCAGGTCAACCCGTTTTTTACCATATTTTCCTGCTATAAATTGCAAATTTTCGCAATTTTCCCTTTTTCTCCCCTCCAAAATTCCTAAGTTCTTTCTCTTCTCCCACTTCAAAACTTCTACAGCTCCTCCCTTCCATTCCTATTCTCGGTTTTCCCGCTCTCAACCACCAACTTCCGGCAGGCTCATTTCCTTTTCCGATGGCAACTTTCTACAAGTCCCATCCCTTGGGGTTGTTTTCTTTCTCTCTCTAGTTCTTCTTCTTCTTCTTCTTCTTCTTCTTCTTCTTCTTCTCTTATATTTCTAACTCTTCTATTCCTTTAAATTTTCTCCACCTTCAGTTCACCACAACAAAATTCTATACTACCACCTGCGCAGCAAGTTTATGCTCGATTAGGGTAGCAGCCGCGGGGGCCAATAGGGAGTTTTTCTATTTTCTCTCTTTTCATTTTATTTGATTTTCCTTCACTTTTTTTCTCTGTTTATTTCTTTTGATGTTCTGTTCTGTTTTAGTTGTAATTTGTCTTGCGTTTTTCCTTCTATGTTTTCTTTATCTATTTGTGTGGGGATGGCTTCCCGTGTATTTTCTTGCTTTATTATCTGCGGGAGCGCCTCTCATGTATGTTTTTATTTATTTGTTTGTGAGTAAGACCCCTACACTTAGGACATTGTGGTCTCAAGTGTAGGGGATAATTCTTTCCTTTTGTCGTTTTATCGTCCTTCTTCATTTTCCTTATGAAAAATCCCAAGAATTAAAAATTAAAAAATCATAAAGTCTTTACTTTTGGATAAAACAAAAAGGATTTTCTTTATCTTTCTTTTTCCCACTTTGAGTAGAATGCTAGATCACGAGACTGTCGGGATTTTTCAAAAGGGCATAGCTCCTGTGCTTTTTGCATAATATTTCTACATGTTGATGTTTTCTTGCACTTGTGAGTGTTGTGAGTAGTAGAAACCTAGAAATTCCAGGAAATTAGCCTAGTGAAAATTCTTTGATATTTGTGCATGCATCCTTGTGTTTTTTCTGTTATCTGAAGTGAAAAGTCTTACCTTGAGCTTAGCCTAGAAATGATGGTCTTAGGCCTTCATTGTATGGTTTGAACTTTTGATTTGCCGACTCATGTTTGAAATTAACCCCTAGCTCTCTCATTTGTGCCTTTTGTTAGTGTATGCCTTAAGACTAATTGACTCACATTTATGATTTATGAAGCATTTATTTTTTGAATTGTATTTTATGCTCTTGGTCATCAAGTATGTGACTTGATAGTAAAACCCTTATAGCTAATAAAATACTATTCTTATTTGTCCCCAGTTTTATTACATCTTGTAAACTAGTGTGAAGTTGATTGATGGTCAAGTTTTACTGATCATGAATATGAGATATAAAATCAATTCATAAATACATATTGAGAATATTGTATTGGACATGACCCAAAGTGAAGAAGAAATATTGCATGGGTTTAAGTTATAAGTATTTCTTCTCAGTTTTATATTTGGTGTCCTTTGACCTAATGTTTTTAATGTTTCTTGGATGGGGAGAAAATATGTTTTGACATAGTCAAACATCACTTTTAATTAGGTGATCATTATGACTATTGGTTGGCTTATTTTCTCGTCATGGCTTGAATATTGGAGATAGTGAAAGGGATTTGTCCCTCTCTTTTTAGAGAGAGATATCCATGGGCCCCTTGATAAGGAAGACTGGAAAATATGCATGGCCATGCTCAAATAAGTATTAATAAGGTGTTATTAATATTATTTGTTGGAACAGTCTGCCTAGTGATCAAGTAAATGGTTAATTTAGTTTTATAAGGATGACTTGATCCATGCCTTATACTTAATTAGGATATCGTGTGACAAAAAGGACTAAATATTAAATATGATGCTAGGTTATTATTACATTTACTTAACTTGGGTAAGCATAATGTCTTGCTAGAGGCCGCTTATGTTTTGTGAATAAATGTCCAGGACATTTTTCATTCACTGCCAACGTTAAGTGAACCTACAGGGTCACACGCATAGACGATCTTGTGAGCATAATGTCCACGTTCAATGAATCTAGATTGTGTCCAGATTCGTTGAACGTATACAAAAGGGGAATTAGATTCCATATTGTATTTTCTGTTAACTTAATAAGTAATTAATTTTATTTAATCGAATAAATGAAATTAATTACTTAATACTACACATCCAACCGTTGGATGATTATGGGAGTAGACGGACGAGATTAAACTGTCATTAGATGACAGTTAGGGCTTTGATATTGACAGCTATAAAAGGTTATGTGAACCTTTTCTTGGTGCCGTCCTTTATCTGATTAAAGAAAAACAAAACCCTAAACCCTAGAACGGCGATATAGTATCTAGCCTCCTCTCTCCAAAATACGACCGATTACCAGAGTCAGGATCTGTTCTGAACAGCTTTCAGAACACAGAAGGGGCTAACATCCCGATCGCTTGCAGAGGAGTTCGTCGCGTTGATACCAGTAGAGGGAGAAGCGTACAAAGCAGCGCCTCCACAACGAACAATCAAAACATTGAGGTAATTTCTATCCAATCGGTTTTTCTAGTATGTGGAGATCCTGTTGGTGGATTACCGTAGTTTTATTTTACTTTGTTTTTGCCTACGGATTCCAACAGTGGTATCAGAGCCTCATACATACTAGTTTTACTGATTTTATCTTTTACCGCTTTGATTACATGTGTTGTTTTCAATTGGCCTTATAGTAAAGTTTCTCATCAGTGTAATAATCAGAGTAAATTGAATTATAGGATTCGCATATATCATATTCTCTTTTACTTATTAATGCGATTAATTAAACAGAATGTTGTTACTGCCAAATTGTTTGGCGTACAGTTTGTAATCTGTGCAATTTAATTGTTAAACTAATATGCAGAATCACATGATTTAATGTTTAACTGTTAGACAAAATTTCTGGCGGCATGATTTTAGGGTTTATGACGGCAATAACTCATTCAATGAGTTAGAAAGAAAAATCGTTTTTCTTTCCGGGGTGCTGCCCCCTGAGACCCTCGCAAGGGTGCTGCCCCTTGACCCAGCCCACTGACCGGCCAGCGGGACCGCCATTTTCTTCCGGGGACTTCGCCCCCAGAACCCCCATGTTATTTGTTGCATGTTTGTTCCTATCTTTAGATGCATGGTTGTGATTGATTAGCTTATTTTGTTAATAGGTTGTATGTTTTTAAACACGGCCTGTGCCTCGTTGTTTTCATTGATGTAATATTATCAAGCTGTACTAGAATAGGTTAATTTTATTTCCTATTCCTGTATATGTTTTCTGTCCTATGTAACAAGATTAGAAGGCCAAGACATTGGAGGCAAGCTCATGGAGATGAAGACTTACCTAGATTGACCTTTGACTTCCATGAGGCTCGTGGAAGTCAATATAGGATTGGGGCCATGCTATGACACATTTTATTTGATGTATATATATTATGCATGTGATGTTTAGTTTATTTCCTTTTATTTTTTATATATGTTTTGTGAAATAATATACAAATAAAAAGGAAGAAGGTTTTTGAAACTATGTAAAAAAAATTAAGTCGTAAAATGCCTTCCATGATCGTAAGCACTTCTCCATGCTTGGATCATCATTTTGTCTCATTGCCAAAGCAAGAGATAAATGGTTACCTAAGTAGGGAAAGATGGAAAATGGTGATTTCCATACGTTTGGAATGGTTTGGCTTAACTAGGCTATCAAAATGGTTTTGAGCCTAGGACATCATATGTGATTTTGCCGGTACATGTAGATGTAAATCCCATTAATACATTTTTCTTTAATTATGTGTGTTAAGCCAAAGCTTACTTATGATTAGAATAAAATGAATTTTATACCCTTGATTTATATCAAGTGTTGAATATTTCAGGGAAAATTTAATTCTTCATTTATTTAATTTTACTTTGCAAATTCTATATAGATAATGGCCTCAAACAATTCAAACACATCGTTGTGATCCGTGCTTGAAAAGAATAAGCTTAGTGGGACTAACTTTCTTGATTGGGCATGAAATTGAAGGATTGTCCTTAAACAAGAAAAAAAGCTATATGTACCTGAGAACCCTATCCCTAATCAACCAGCTAACAATGCTCCTAGAGTCGAAAAGGGTGCTTATAGTAAGCACAAGGATGATTCTAACGGTGTGACATGTCTTATGTTGGCTACGATGGAATCTGAGTTGCAAAAGCAATTCGAGGAAGTTGAGGCTTACGAGATGATAAAACAGCTCAAGGAAATGTTCCAAGAGCAGGCATGTCAAGAGAGATATCTTACCACTAAGGCGTTGAATAGCTGCAAAATGACCCTTGGCACTTCAGTTAGTGCTCATGTCCTTAAAATGAAAGGGTATTTTGATCAGCTTGAAAAACTTGGAGCACCTGTAAGTCATGACTTGGCTACTGATATGATCTTCGCCTCTTTGACCTCTGACTGTGATCAGTTTGTCATGAACTTCAATATGCATAATATGGAAAGTCCATAAATGAATTGCACGGGATGCTTAAGCAGGCTGAACAAAACATTAGGAAGTCTACTCCTAATGTTCTGACGGTTCAGAAGGGGCAGTTCAAGAAGAACAAGGGAAAGGGAAAGGATATGGCCAAAAAGGGTAAAGGCAAGCAAGAAGCCCAAGCCCAAGGTTAAACCACCAAAGGAAGGGACTTGCTTCCACTGCAATGAACCTGGTCATTGGAAGAGGAATTGCAAGCTCTACTTAGAAGAAAAGAAGAAGCAAAAGGCCAGTGAGACTACCGCTTCAGGTATTTTGGTTATAGAAATTAATATGTCTACTCCAACTTCATGAGTATTAGATACCAGATGTGGAGCTCACATTTGTGTAAATGTGCAGAGACTCAAAAAGAGTAGATCTTTGGCAAAGGGAGAGGTGGACCTACGAGTTGCAAATGGAGCAAAAGTTGCTGCTGTAGCTGTAGGGATATTTGATTTACTTTTGCCTACTGGGCTTATAATTGAACTTAAAGATTGCTATTATGTTCCTGCTATGAGTAGGAACATCATTTCAGTTTCTTGTTTAGATATTGATGTTTTTGAGTTTAATACTAAGAATGGTAAAAGTTCTATTTATAAAAATGGTATTTTCTATGGGGATGCCTCTTTATGTAATGGACTTTACATTTATAACCTACATGATTCCATTAGTAAGCCCATCTATAACATAAATACAAAGAAATTTAAATATAATGATTTAAATCAAACTTACTTCTGGCATTATCGTTTGGGCCATATAAATGAGAAACGCATATCAAAACTTCATCAAGATGGACTTTTATCTTCATTCGACCTTGAGTCTTATGAAAAATGTGATTCTTGTTTATTGGGAAAAATGACTAAAAGTCTATTTACAGGAAAAATGAAAGGGCTACCGATTTATTGGAACTTATACATACTGATGTATGTGGGCCAATGAACACACAAGCCATAGGAGGTTTTTAGTATTTCATTACATTCACAGATGATTTCAATAGATATAGTTATGTCAATCTAATGAAACATAAATCTGATTCCTTTCAAAAGTTTAAGGAATTTCAAAATGAAGTACAGAATCAACTTAGAAGGAGTATCAAATTACTTCGATCAGATCGAGGTGGTGAATACTTAGGCCAAGAGTTTGACGAACATCTAAAAAATTGTGGGATATTATCACAATTAACTCCACCAAGAACACCACAATGGAATGGTATGTCTGAATGCAGAAATCGAACTCTATTGGATATGGTTCGATCTATGATGAGTCAAACAGATCTTCCAATTTCTTTTTGGGGTTATGCTCTAGAAACTGCTGCATTCATATTAAATAGAGTTTCATCTAAAGCTGTCCAGAAGACACCATATGAGATATGGACCGGGAAACAACCTAGTTTAGCATTTCTCAAAATTTGGGCATGTGAATCTTATGTGAAGCGATCATTATCTGAAAATCTAGCATCCAAATCTAATAAGTGTCTGTTTGTGGGATATCCTAAGGAAACTAAAGTATGCTACTTTTATCTTCCATCTGAAAATAAAGTGTTTGTTGCTCGGAACGGAATTTTCCTTGAAAGGGAATTCGTTTCCAAAAGAGTTAGTGGGAGTAGAATCCATCTTGAAGAAGCTCAAGGAAAACAAACCATTTTTGAACCGAGTATGGATACTCAGTTGGACTCACGTATTCATACTGAGCCTGAACCTTTGACACAAGGGCCAAGAAGGTCTGGTAGGATTTCTCAGATACCACAGAGATATAGATTTCTTGTGACTGAGGATCATAATATTGATCTTATTGATCAAGGTGAACCTAATTCCTACCAAGATGCTATTCATAGTCCTGAATCTAGCAAATGGCTAGAGGCTATGAAATCAGAAATGCAATCCATACATGATAATCAAGTTTGGACTTTGATTGATCCACCTGAAGGTTGCAAGACCATAGGGTGTAGATGGGTTTTCAAAAGAACACAGACATGGATTGCAATGTGCACACTTACAAACCACGATGGGTAGCAAAAGGGTATAGACAAACTCATGGTATAGACTATGATGAAACCTTTTCTCCAGTTGTAATGCTTAAGTCAATTAGAATTCTACTTGCCATTGCAGTATATTATGATTATAAAATATGGCAAATGGATGTTAAAACTGCTTTTCTTAATGGAAATCTACTGGAGGGTGTGTATATGACACAACCTGAAGGTTTTATTCATCCTTCGAGTTCTAGTAAAGTGTGTAAACTTCAAAGATCCATTTATGGCTTGAAGCAAACATCTCGAAGTTGGAATCTTCGTTTTGATGAAGCAATTAAAGAATTCAATTTCATCAAGAATGATGATGAACCTTGTGTCTACAAAAGGATTACAGAAAATGCAGTAGTCTTCTTAGTACTCTATGTCGATGACATCTTGTTAATTGGGAATGACATCCCCATTTTGCAAAGTGTAAAAACTTAGTTGGGGAAGTGTTTTTCAATGAAAGATTTAGGCGAAGCAACCTATATTCTAGGCATTAGGATTTATCGAGATAGATCTAAAAAGCATATTGGCCTAAGTCAGAGTGGATATATTGACAAGGTACTGAAAAGGTTCAGTATGCAAGATTCTAAGAGAGGATTCTTGCCAACGTCACATGGCGTTAAACTCAGCAAGTCTCAAAGTCCTACCACAAGGGAGGATACAGAACGCATGAGTAAGATTCCTTACGCTTCCGCAATTGGATCTATCATGTACGCCATGTTATGCACTCGCCCAGATGTCTCGTATGCATTAAGCATGACTAGCAGATTCCAGTCAAATCCTGGTGAACCGCATTGGACTGCAGTAAAAAACATTCTCAAGTACTTCAGAAGGACTAAAGAGATGTTTTTGATTTATGGAGGTCAGGAAGGAGAGCTTGTTGTAAATGGTTACACGGATGCTAGCTTTCAGACTGATGTAGATGATTTTAGATCGCAATCTGGATTTGTGTTTTGTTTGAATGGAGGTGCTGTGAGCTGGAAGAGTTCAAAGCAAGATACCGTGGCCGATTCTACTATAGAGGCTGAATATGTGGCTGCTTCTGATGCAGTCAAAGAGGCAGTTTGGATCAGAAAGTTAATCACAGAACTAGGTGTAAATCCTAGCATTGTGAACCCAGTGGACCTATATTGTGATAATACAGGAGCCATTGCACAAGCTAAGGAACCTAGATCTCATCAACGATCCAAATATATTCTCGGGCGTTTCCATCTCATTCGAGAAACTATTGAGTGTGGAGATGTTAAAATTTGCAAAGTAGACACTAATGACAATGTCGCAGATCTATTGACAAAGCCACTCCCACAACTTAAGCATGAGAGTTATACTAGGTCAATGGGTTGAGAGTCATGTCAAATTGGTGGTAGGGCAAGTGGGAGATTGTTAGTATATGCCCTAACACCAATTGACTCACATTTATGATTTATGAAGCATTTATTTTTTGAATTTTATTTTACGCTCTTGGTCATCAAGTATGTGACTTGATAGTAAAGCCTTTATAGCTAATAAAATACTATTCTTATTTGTCCCTAGTTTTATTACATCTTGTAAACTAGTGTGAAATTGATTGATGGTTAAGTTAATATGAGATATAAAATCAATTCATAAATACATATTGAGAATATTGTATTGGACATGACCCAAAGTGATGAAGAAATATTGCATGGGTTTAAGTTATAAGTATTTCTTCTCAGTTTTATATTTGGTGTCCTTTGACCTAATGTTTTTAATGTTTCTTGCATGGGGAGAAAATATGTTTTGACATAGTCAAACATCACTTTTAATTAGGTGATCATTATGACTATTGGTTGGCTTATTTTCTCGTCATGGCTTGAATATTGGAGATAGTGAAAGGGATTTGTCCCTCTCTTTTTAGAGAGAGATATCCATGGGCCCCTTGATAAGGAAGACTGGAAAATATGCATGGCCATGCTCAAATAAGTATTAATAAGGTGTTATTATTATTATTTGTTGGAACAGTCTGCCTAGTGATCAAGTAAATGGTTAATTTAGTTTTATAAGGATGACTTGATCCATGCCTTATACTTAATTAGGATATCGTGTGACAAAAAGGACTAAATATTAAATCTGATGCTAGGTTATTATTACATTTACTTAACTTGGGTAAGCATAATGTCTTGCTAGAGGCCGCTTATGTTTTGTGAATAAAGGTCTAGGACATTTTTCATTCACTGCCAACGTTAAGTGAACCTATAGGGTCACACGCATAGACGATCTTGTGAGCATAATGTCCACATTCAATGAATCTAGATTGTGTCAAGATTCGTTGAACGTATACAAAGGGGGAATTAGATTCCATATTGTATTTTCTGGTAAGTTAATAAGTAATTAATTTTATTTCATCGAATAAATGAAATTAATTACTCAATATTACTCATCCAACCGTTGGATGATTATAGGAATAGACGGACGAGATTAAACTGTCATTAGATGATAGTTAGGGTTTTGATATTGACAGCTATAAAAGGTTATGTGAACCTTTTCTTGGTGCCGTTCTCTATCTGATTAAAGAAAAACAAAACCCGAAACCCTAGAATGGCGATATAGTATCTAGTCTCCTCTCTCCGAAATACGACCGATTACCAGAGTCAGGATCTGTTCTGAACAGCGCCTCCACAACGAACAATCAAAACATTGAGGTAATTTCTATCCAATCAGTTTTTCTAGTATGTGCAGATCCTGTTGGTGGATTTCCGTAGTTTTATTTTACTTTGTTTTTGCCTACAGATTCCAACACCTTTATGCCAGGGTGTCACGCCCCTCTCTTCTTTGTCCTTTTAAACTCTCAGTAAATTAAACTTTATTTCATGGAGCAAATGTTAGAATAACATGCTTATCCATTTTTAGTCAAAGTAATAGGTATGTGTTTTCCTTTAAGAAATTTCAAGGACTCATGATTGGTGTGCACCAGAAACTACTTTGGCCACAAATAATGTTGTCAACACTTGAATGTCCGCACAAGTGCGTAGAGCTCTTTAATATATGTTGTATTATTCAATGCTGCACCAGTCAAACTTTCCCTAAAGTATGCTAAGGGGTCTTTAGTCTTGCATCAATACTCCTCCAATGCCAACACATGAGGCATCACATTCTATCTCAAACATCTTCTCAAAGTTAGGTAGTGGAAGTAGAGGTGCAGTACTCAACCTTTCTTTAAGAAGATTAAATGCCTTCTCTTAGCTCTCTTCCTATTTTAATCCATTAATCTTCTTTATAACATCCGTCAGAGGACTAGAAATGGTGCTAAAATCCTTGAAGAACCTCCCATGGAAGCTTGACAAGCCAGTAAACTCCTCATTTTCTAATGCATTTTTTGGTGTTAGGCCATGCCCTGATTGCTTTCACCTTTTCTTGATCGACATGAAGGTCTTTAGAACTCACCACATAACTTAGGAAAGTCACTTTTTTCCAAGCAAAACTCACATTTTTCGAGGTTATCATGTAACTTCTCATTTCTCAAAACTAACAAAACTTGTTTCACATGATGCAAATGATCTTCATAAGTTTGGCTATAGATAAAAAATTCCTCAAAATAGACATCAACAAATTTACGAATGAAATTCGTCAACAAATTATGCATAAGTCTCATGAATGTACTAGGAGCATTAGCTAAACCAAGAGGCATAACTAGTCACTCATAAAGACGAAAATTAGTTTGGAAAGCCGTTTTCTACTCATCCCTTTCCCTCATTCTAATTTGATGCTAACTTGATTTCAAATCAATCTTTGAAAATATTTGAGAATCATGCAACTCATCAAGAAAATCATGTAATCTAGGAATAAGATGCCTATGCTTGATTGTTATATTATTAACGGTTCTACAATCTACAAACAATGCCATGTACCATCTTTCTTTGGAACTAATAAAATGGGAACAACACAAGGGTTTAAGCTTTCTCATATATATCCTTTAGAGAGAAATTCCTCAACCTGTCTTCTTAGCTCCTTCGTCTGTTCAGGAGGATTTCTATAAGTTGATCTATTTGGCAACACCGCTTGGGGTACCAAATCTATTTGATGCTCAATCCCTCTCAAGGGAGGAAGTCCATTGGGCATCTCCTCGGGAAAGACGTCTTAAAACTTTTCAGTAACCTTTACTATGGCACTAGACAAAGAACACAAGTTATCATTAGTAGAAATAAATGTTCCCTTGCAATAAAAAAGTAATACAATCCCGTCTTTTTCAATTGCTTTTATGATCTCACTCTCTTTTGCATAGAAATATTTTTTTTCTCTCTTGTAGCTAGCACTCTTTTTCTTGTCTCTTTTCACTTTTCCACTCTATGTCTTTCCATACTCAATCTTTTTCGTCGATTATTTTTCCTTCGTCAGTACTCTCTTTCTTTTTCTCACTCTCTAGTCTCTCTCTTTCTCTCATTTTCTTTTGTTCTACAAAGACTTGACTAGGAGTCAAGGGATTCAACATAAATTTTTCCCCACCCTTTTCAATAGCATAGGTGTTCTTCACGCCATCATTAATAGCCTTTCTATCATAATGCCAAGGACGTCCCAACAACAAATGCCTCGCATGCATAGGAGCACATCACAAAGTATCTTAGTATTATATAACCCCTTAGCAATAGACACTAGCACTTGTTTGTTTACTTTTACTTCTACACTATCATTCAACCAATGAAGCTTATAAGCCTTAGGATGCTTAAAAAGAGGTAAGTTCAACTTTTCAACAAGATAAGTGCTAACAACATTAGTGGAAACTACAACTATTAATAATAAGGTTAGCCACTTTATCTCCCACTAAGCATTTAGTGTGAAAGATGTTTTCTCTTTGAATTCTACTCTCCTCCTCACGGGCTTGAGTAGACAAAGCTCTAATAGTCACCAAGCTTATACCCTTTTCATCGGCTTCAAAAGGGGCAATATCTTGGTCTTCACTACTTTCGTCTTTGACAACAATACCCTCTCAATCCAACCATTTAAGTCTTCACTAAACACCAAAGTTCTCTTGGTAGGACAATTTATAGTACTATGCCCCAGACCATTGCACTTGAATCACCTTGTTGGATTAGTGATTAACTTTCCTTTATCTTCCATCATAGGCTTAGAATGATCTTTGAAAGCCATCTGAAGTTAGGCATCCGCACTTGATTTTGTTAAGAATTTTAACTCCTTGTTGATTACCATAGTTGCCACCATTTTATGCTTGGGCAACATTATTAGGAATATCTCCATAATCTTCACACAAATTATCCTCATGCCATGATTCATGTCTTGAAAATTCTTCTTGTGGTCTATTGTATCCTCTTCCTCCTAGACCTCCTCTTCTACCACCTCTAACTCGTGGTGTTCCTTGATATCCACCTTCATGAAATTGATAAGAATTTTGAACCGACATGTCATGGTATCCATGAGTAGACACATTATCAAAAGGTCTTTGATGCTGAGGTGGATTGAAACCCAAGGTTATCTCCAACTCTTTGCTCCATTGTGGAACTACTCTTTCCCTTCTTAAGCTCTTCAATATCTATAGGAACACTTCGGTATTGTCTTGCCAATCTTTCAATTTATTGTTGCATAGACCACAAAGTCTCATTTAAAATCCTCATTGAATGTTCACTAGTACCTTCTTAATGAGATTAAGTGGCATATGACAATTCGTAGACATTATTAAACATGCAAATTAAACAAATAAAGAGAAACAACAGGGCCTCGCAATCACTGCCTTATTGTTTACACTCTTTAATGATCACTCAATTCACTCGTGTTTACACTCTTATTGGATTTTTTCAAGACAAGCTCACCGTCTTGCCTTTTCCAATGACTTAACATTAAAGTCTCCATAAGCTCCTTCAAACTTCTTAGCCAACTCGAATCAAGAGCATCAATCCCAACCAAGCAAACAATCAATGTACTTAGTTGGATAAGTGTTCAATGAGCCAAATCATAAAACCCTTGAGATGTAAGAATTTTAAGGAATATAATATATGGAAAAGAACCAAAACACATTACTGATCATCAACAAAGGATTAGAAACACGCAAGGAAACAATTTAAAAGTCAACAACAAAGAAATTCAAAACAATTAAGCTAAACAAAGACCATTAGAGTACTAAAACAAATTTCTAAGAAACAAGGGATGAAGACACCCCGACAATAAAACATCAATAGCTCGAAAAACAAAAATCAAATCAGATGAGACCAACGCAGGAAGATTAAGCATTCGAAGACTCAATCTAGAGCACCTAGGATTAATTGAATCAAAGAAGAAGAACTCTAAGACTCAATCAAGGAAAGGAATTAAGATGATCAATTGAATTCCATAGATTTATCAACCTAAGGCAATCAATTGTTCAATGCTAAGGACATTAACCCTAAGAAAGCTAACCAAGCAAGGGTAAAAAACCCTAGAGACAAAGAGAATTCTCTCTCAACAATTTCAGAAAAATTCATTCAAGATTAGTTACAATCAATGTATCATGAGGTATTTATAGTCAAAGCATGAACCCTAGCTAAAAAAGTGATTAGTGACTTAAAATACCTCTAAACCCCTTGCATTAAAGCTGGAAAAACAACTTGAATTACAAAAGCCCGCATATAAAGATGCATAGGCACTTTCCATCTCGAGACTTACCAGCAACGGTAGAGTAGAACCTACCGTCGATGGTAGATGCAGTCTTCAACAGGGCTGTCTGTCTAAAAACCTACCGGTAACGATAAGGTAGGGCCTACCTATGGCAGTAAGGTAGGTTTCTTTAAATGCTTAGCCAATTTCCCGTGTAATTTGTTCCCTTGTTTTTTTCTTGCTAATTGACACTTGTAAAACAATTTGGACACCCCTTCTTGATCTTCAAACCCTTCCAATTTGCTCTTTAAAGCTTCCTCCAAATAAGCAACTATGCCATTATCATCCAAAGCTTTGAGTTTCCATCTTTGAGCTCTAGTGAGTTGTCCACTCTTGGCTTAGAAAGGTGATTGACTTGTCCAGTTCACATCAGAAGGGTTCCTACCATTTCAACCAGAGGTCACTCCATTAGGCCCACCGAGCCAAGAGCTGCCATTGATATGATAAACAAATAATTGAGATTGGGAATGTTAGGCCGGTTACTAATTCTTCTTGTGAGGATTTTCTATGGCGATGTTATTGCTTAAACATAAGTAATTAGTTCTTTCCAAAATTTTACAAGGAAAAAAGAAGCACGGATATCCATCGACAATAATTCTAACGAAGAATTAAAATCTTTTGCTCGATGCTTGAGAGCATGTGTTCTTATTGGTATAGATTGTGAAGAGGCATATAATCCACATCGTGTAGCGCTTCAATTTGGATATGAAGAAGATCTTCTTGGATTGGCCACTTCTTCAAATATGAGTATTGAGGTCTCACAAGTAAATTATAGTTGGCCTTTAAGAATTGACCAATCAATGTACTTTCCATCAAGGTTGTCCAAACAAGAGGTAAGTTTCGTTACATAAAGTGGTGGAGTAACTCAGTTTCGACTCCAACAAAAAGTTGGATTTGACGAGGAAAAGGAGTTTAGCTAAAAGAAGAAAGTACTTTTGGAATCAAGAATAAATCATAGTGCTTAATTTGGAAACTTAGGATCCTAAAATTAGTGGACAAGCCTCAAAGGAGCAACATATTAAAGTAGAAAAACAAGATAACTACCGTGATGTCCCACCGGGCTTCACTCCTAGTATCAAGGAAGCTAATAGCATGAATGATCTATCAGAAGCTTTCTCCAAGGGTCAAAGTCTAACAAAATCTCTAACCATGTACCAAAATAGCCCATTTGATTTACAAGCATCTCTTTCCAAGGGTAAAAGTGTACCAAAATGTTTCACCATATACCAAAGTAACTAGAATGATCTACCAGAGTTTCTTTCCAAGGGTTAAAGTGTACTAAATCATCCTGCTACGTACCAAAATGATACAAATGAACTTCCATAATGTCCTCTAAAGAATCAAAATGTATTAGAATCTTCCACCAGAAACAAAATTATTGACTTGAATGATCTAACAATCATCTTCCAGGAATCAAATTATTGACCTAAACCATCATCTGGACTCTCTTCTTGAGGCCCAAATTCTTGAAACAGAAATCAATCAAGAGAATAGAGCTACAGGGAGAAACACTTTGCTGGATTGACACCAAGAGAAGTAATAGCTATGAGATCTTATATCAACTTTTTGCAACAAAAAAGAGAAGCTAGGGATCCCAAAAGAGCAAGAACTCAAAGAGATGACAACAAACACTTTGCCAAGGTGCTCTAGCTTAGTTTAAGTTCTTTTCTGATAATATCATTTGCTTCTAAGAATTTTTAAATGTTGAATTACATCTCTCCTTACTCCATGTGGATCCTTTGGTTATCTGTCTGTACATGTTGGCCACTGGTACTTTTAAAAATCTATGACAGATATAATCATTTAATTATTTCTCTCGAATAACTATTATTGGAATGCTATGAAATAGGTTTTCATGAATGCTATGATTATTTAACACTTCGCCTTTTGCATTACTTAAGGCCTTTTTACTATATTGGGGTATGCCCCAAAATATTTTATAACGTTCCACGCAAACAAGCACCTTAATATGTTATTTATTGAGAAATTTGCTATAAATAGACATTCATATTTTTTATCTTTTCCATTTATAACCATATTTTGAGGTTAAAGGTAATATTTTCGTTTAACATGTGAAATGAAAGGTAATATATGTTGCGAGTACTTACCCCGCTTAACCCCCTCAGCTCCAGCCTTTTTAACCCTATAAGACCTCATCTTTCTATTTAATATTGCAAATTATCCATATTTTGCTAATAAACTAACGACATTAACTTCAACTCCGACATCACCTGAGCTCTAAGTCGGATTCCACCATACATTTGCTATTTTGAAAAAATAATCACTTAAAAAGTTCATGGTTTGAAAACTATTTATAAAATTCTCTTTTATAAATTGAAAAGCTAAAATTGTTGATAGGTACTTATAACTAATTTCTCATATGAAAGAATAACTATAAATGTTTAGTTCTGATTATTTTGTATATCTTTCTTGCTTTTCTTAGTAGTGTTATATATAGGGTATAAAGATTCTAATCATATTCATTTGTATTCTGTAACATAGAGCATTTAAATAGTTATTCATTTGAGCCTATGAGATCAAAGTCTTGTTTCCATGGTATCATTGATATATGTATAGATATATATATATATATATCATAAGAAAGAAGGCAATATATTTTGTAAACTAAAGCATTGAATTACCAGTGAAACTAGAGAGGTAGTTGAAGATGTCAGTTTTTTTGCTCACATTCACGATAGATATACTTTTCAATATCTTAGCTCATTATGAACTATATTCAGAAAAAAATTCCATTGTGATTAGTTCCATATCTTTCAGTCTTCCTACCAATTTCTCTAGAAATAATGACAGAATGTTTTCCATTGAATCTACTTTGAGATTAAATCATGACTCCTTGGATTAGATAATTGGTAATTTCTATTCTAATTTTGTTGATTGTTTCTCTTGTCCATTTCTTAATGATATGCATATTGAATATAACGGGAGAGAACTTGATAGCACTCATTTTTGGCTAACCATTGCTTAAACCTTTTGTGATGGATTTCCTTAAGAATGCATATTTGTAGAAGATTCTTGGTATTTGTCAAACTGTTCGTGGGTCAAGATTCATAATTTCCTCTTAGATTGCTTTGTTCAGAACATACTTGAAGAATATGATTGATGAAACTTGGTTCTATCTTTAATGAAGAATAAATTAGAATAGATAAAATGTTTTCTTTTATCCTACTTATTGGTCATATGAGAATGGAATTCTTGCACTTCCTTGTTACTTCTATAAACCCTATTCTTCATTTTTTTCCATTGAAGTTCTTGGATTAATGAGTATGAATTTGAAATTGATGAAGTCTAATTATCTTATTATCCATGAATCCATCTTGAAATACTTTGAGAATAAGGGTTTCAAATACAACGTTTCTTTCAAAGAGAAGAAATTCATTCTGTTAAGAATTCACGAATGGTTTTTAGAGTATTTTGAGGAAGAAAGCTTGCATTATCATTTGCCTTCTTATGAATTACTAGGAAAAGTCATTTGTATTGCACGTGGACTTTCTTTTTTAAATTAGGATTAGTAAAATTTTATTTATATAGATTTTCCAATATCAATTTGATATTAATAATAAGATAGTAAGATGAAAGCTCTGAATTGTTTTAGAATTAATGGTCGTTATTATAAATTATAGAACTTGTGCCTATTAATTATTTTTTCAATAAAGTTAAAATTTTATTTTATTATCAAAATGATATAAAAAAATTATCATTATTATTCTAACATATTTATTGTATATTATTTTTCTAATACTATCAACATTATTTATTTAATATTATTGCATCTGAGGAGGTTTGGGTATTTCAATTTAAATAATTATATTGAATAGTCTCCGTAATCTCCATTTCAATAATTGTCGAGTTTTTATTGTCCCTCACCATTAGATTATTTTGTACCCTTAAAATGAAAAACACCATCTCCTGGTTTATCTCCTATATTCAAAGAGTCAATTATATGAGCTGAAGCATCATCTTCCCGCTCTCATTAATTTTACATTGAACTTAAATGTTGGGAGCCGTTCTAGCCTCTTCCAACTTAGTCTATGCATCTTCAGTTCCTCCACTAAAATTAGGCGCCATTGTAGCAATTATATCGTAGTCAGAGTTATGGCTTGAATGTGACATAGACACATGAACGGAACCTCTTATAATTTGGTATACTCTAGTTCACCTCTTTGCTCCCAATTATTGACTTATCCATGGTCTTTCTTTTAAATTGTAGTTACTCCACTCAGAAATATAATTTCTAGCATTCGAAGAAGTAGGGAAAGGAAGAAGAAGAGACAGAGATGCAACGACCAGCAGAGGAAGAGAAGAAAAGAAAATAGAGAGTCGGCTGTGGTGTGAGAACTGAGGAGAGGAGAGGGTAGAAATAGGTTAAGTCACAACAGGCAAGCCCGAGTTGGCCCGGCCCGGCATCTCTAACCAATTCAAACAACCTTATCTTTCTGTTGTGGCCTAATAGTAACATCATAGGGAAAGAATAAAATGGGCTGCAAAAATGTGAAAATATTGGGAAGACTAAGGTCGAAAAGCCTACAATCTCCACCTCG
This sequence comes from Catharanthus roseus, assembly GCA_028651295.1. Lineage (NCBI taxonomy): Eukaryota > Viridiplantae > Streptophyta > Magnoliopsida > Gentianales > Apocynaceae > Catharanthus > Catharanthus roseus. The sequence continues at coordinate 34,944 of JAPQWS010000019.1, forward strand.
AACAATAATTTTCCAACCTTCGTGTGTCACAACAAGAGTCAAACCACGTCCAAGTGAAGGAAATCCATGCAAAACATAAACTTGTTAGTGTTCACAATTTTGTACCGAAATCAGCAGGATTATTATCAGTACTAACCTAATCTATGTCAACTAAACCACTAGAGACTTTTTCCCTAATAAAGTGATATTTGACATCTATATGTTTTGTACGTTCGTGATAGACCGAATTTTTACATAATGTAAAAACACTGACTGTCAGTATAAATAATAGCTTTTGAATGTAAAACTTGTTATTCATTCAATAACGCTTGAAGCCAGATGGCTTCTTTGATAGCTTCTGTAGCTACGATGTATTCACCCTATGTAGTTGATAAGGCAACTATAGGTTGCAGTTGATAAGGCAATTACCCGCTAGAGTAAAGAAATAGTAATAGGTTGATTTTCTACCATCCTTATAAATTGCAAAATCAGAGTCAACAAATCCAATTGGTTCCAAATTAGACAAATTATGATAGTGTAAGGCTTGATCTAAGGTTCCGTTAAGATAACGCAGTAGCCACTTGAGAGCAGCCCAATGATCTCTCCCAGGGTTAGACATGAATCTGCTGAGAAGGCTTATAGAAAAGGTAACGTCTGGTCGGGTAGATATCATTGAGTACATGACTGAGCCTATGGCCATTCTATATGGGATATTTGCCATATCTCTTTTCTCACTTTCGGTCTTAGGACAGGTTTTGTCAGAAAGTTTGAAATAGCTTGCAAGTGGGGTTAAAACGGGCTTACACAGGTGCATGGAAATTTTGGATACAATTTTATGTAGGAAGTGCTTTTGAAATAGAAAAAGTGAACAATCAGTTCTATCTCTCGAATACTCATCCCAAGGATTCTGGATGCAATCCCTAAATCCTTCATATCAAATTCAGATTTCAACAAGGATTTTAGATCCTCGATCTTAGCTTTGACAGATACATATAGTCTCTTCAAGATCACCATGCAAGAAAGCGATTTTAACATCAAGTTGTTCAAGATTGAGATCATAAAAAGCAACAATAGAAAGGATAATCCTAATCATTTTGTATTTAACGACAAGGGAAAAGATTTCGTTAAAATCAATGCCTTCAACTTGTGAAAAACCTTTTGCAACAAGCATGGCCTTGAACCTTGGAGGTTCTTTGGAAGAGTCAGGCTCTTTTATTTTAAAACTCCATTTGCAGTCAACTAACTTTTGTTTTGAGGGTTTTACACCTCAGGATATTCTTCCTAAGAGCTTGGGCTTATGCCTTAGGATGTTCTTCCTCCTCATTAGAACCTTCTAAAACAGGATTAAGGGTTTCAGGAATAATAGGAGAATCAAGTATACTACTGGATGGTGCAGGTAACTCTCTTTTGGTTTCGGGTTCCTGTGGTGGTTCTAGAGAGGGTTTAGAGGTGACCTCCACGTCTTCAGGAATACTACTAGGTGTGGGATCACTCGGTGGACTATCGGAGCTAGGTTTATCCTTAAGACAGGGTATCTCTAACTCATTGAAGATAACATCCCTACTAATAACAATCCTTACTCCCGGTTCACCCTTTAACCACACTCTATAACCCTTCACCCACTAGGATATCCTAGAAACACTCCCTTTCTAGACCTAGGGTCACGCTTACCCTCCTTCTGATGTGCAAAGGCCGCACTCCAAAGACTCTAAGGTTGGAAAGTTACGAGGTTTACCACACCAAAGTTCTATAGGAGTCCTAAAGTTTATGGCTGTAGAAGGGGTTCTATTAATGAGGTCGACAACCTACTAACAGCTTCTCCCCATAAAGGTTTTGGGATACTTGAAGAAAAAAAGAGACATCTAACTTTATCCATAGTGATACGATTCATCCTCTCAGCTACTCCGTTCTGCTGGGGATTTTACCTAACCGTCCTAAAGTGTAAGATGCCATGCGATGCATATAAATCAGAAAACTTACGGTTACAAAACTCAAGACCGTTATCAATCCCGATAATTTTTAGTTTATTTCTAGAATGATTTTCGGCAAAACGTTTCCATTCACAGAACTTTTCAAAAGTTTGATCTTTAGTTCTTAGAAGAAAGATTCAAACACGCATTGGAAAATCATCAATGATAGATAAGAAATAAACATTACCACTGTAAGTTGGTACCTTTTCAGGTCCCCACAGATCACAATGCACATAATCAAGCATAGCAGAAGACTTGTGTGTGCCAGTTGAAAAACTGATTTTGTATTTTTTTCCCAAAACGCAGTGGTCACAAAAAATCTAAGCAATCAATTTCGTCATCACATAAAAGATTTTGCTTTTGTAAATAATAAAGTCTGTTTTCATTAATGTGGCCAATTTGACGATGCCACAAAATAGTTTTTTCAGGAACTGTTTTCAAAATCAATGCAGTGGAGTTACAAACTGTTTTACCAATAAGGATTTACAAACTATCTCTTTTAAAACCTTTTAGCATGACTAGGTTTCCTTTGTAAATACGTAAAATACCATTTTTGGATTTAGAAGGAAGACCAAGAGAATTCAAATAACCAAGAGAGATAAGATTCCAATGAAGGTCGGGCACGTATCTCACCTCAGTAAGTTTCCTAGTCATACCATCATGCATTTTAATGAAACTATTTCCAATGCCTTTAACATGACAAACTTTATTGTTTCCCATGTAAACCTTTCCTTGATATAAATCTGAAAACCAGTGTTTGTTGGGTGTCATGTGAAATGTACAACTAGAATCAAGAGCCCAATGATCAACAACTTTAGTAAAAGAAAGGGAAAGGGAAACACACAAAACCTCTGAAAACATAGAATTACCATCTGAATCAAAATCGTGGGTTTTGTTGATTTTATTACTCTCTTTGTCATGTTTACGTTGTTTTTCATTTTTAATCCTTTTAAAACACTTGTTTTTCATATGACCCTCCTTACCACAGTAAAAACATTTCACTTTGTTCTTTTCTCGAGATTTGGCCCCCCCTTTACTTTTAGGTCTATGACTAGGAGGTTCCCTCCGGTCAACTCTTCCTCACACGTAAAGGTTTTCCCTGTGTGATTTATTTTCTTTCTTTAAATCCAAATCTTTCGATTTCAAAGCTTTTTTAACATCAGAAAGACATAAACCATCTTTGCCCTATTTAATTGCAAATTTTACATCGTTGAAAGAATCGGGTAAGACATTTAATAAAATAACTGCAATATTTTCATCAGAGATTTTCTCTCCAACGTTTTGAAGTTCCAAAACGATTTTATTTAAACCATCCATATTTTCTGAAAGTTTTTTGACCCACTCATTTTAAACCGAAAAGCTGCTCTTTTAAATAAATTTTATTTTAAATGATTTTCCCAAATATAATTTTTGTAATTTAGTCCAAATTCCAAAAGCATTGTCTTTTTCGTTGATTTCTCGTAAACCATTGTCGGTTAAATGCAAGGTGAGGCAACTGTGCTCATCACCTAGTTTTTCCGTAAGAACTTCACCCCTCCAAGATTCTGGATACTCTTTGGGCTACCAATAGCGGGTGCAATTTTATTTTGTACCAAAATTGCTTTTATTTTCCTTTGCCACATTACAAAGTCAAATTTGCCATCAAACTTATCAGTTTCAATTTTTTGAACTGACGTGTTTTAAAGGCAAATAAGTGTAATTAAGTGGCTAGAAAAATGAAGATTTTGAAAAAGTTTTGAAAAATAAAATGCCCGGATTTTTTTCGTAAAAAAAATATATATTAAGGAAAAATGGCGCTGGAAATTGTTTGCTTGTTTGTTTTGTTTTGTTTTTGTCTTTAAAAAAATGGCGTAATAGCATGTGGGGCACGAAACCCAAGTAAACATGTCAAGCAAACAGCAACAATGTATATAACTGAAAAATGAGAAAAATGGTAGAAAGTACTATATCACAGAAAGAGCAGAAAAAAACAAGCAGAAAGAATAAATAAATGTTTGAAAAATGGAAAAATGCACCAAGATACAGATACTTGAAATCTCACGGATTCAAGCCAGGCTTAGGTTTTGTGTATGTTTCAAAAACGAAAAAGAATAGAAAAAACTACAACAAGAAACCAGAAAGAATCGGTAATAGCAGATCAAGCAACAATAGCAGAACCGTAACGCACTTCATAGAAAAACAGTAACAAGATAACAATGGCTCTGATACCACTTGTTGGCAACTAATTACTATTACAATATCTTTATACTATTACAAATAATCAAAGAATTAACAGCGGAAATAAACACAGCCCTATCTTTTACAAAAAAGTTCCTCTTTCTTCCTCCAGAACAATCGGTTCAAGCAGAAAGGTAAGACCAAAACACTACAACAAACCGGTCAAAAATTGGTAAAAGAAAATGACAGAAACCCCTTACCTGCCGCCGCGGTGTTGGTACCGCCAACGAAAAGATCGAGCCGAGACAGCAATGGTGCCGACCAGCGGCAAGGATCAGTGAGCCACGTCGAGGCACCGAAGATAAAAATGGCAATATCGGTAAAAACGAGTTCCCTCAATCTAGGGCTACAATAATATGAAAACTGTCACCGGTTCCCCCACTCTCGATCTCTCTCTCTCTCTAAACGCCCTTTCTATTTTCCCTCAAGTAAAGAACAACAATAGAGCAGAGATCGCAAGACGTTGGCGATCTGTATGACCGAGGCAGCAGCTCAGGGGCCGAAGAGGCGGAGAGGCAGTGGACACAGCAAGCCGCAAGCCGAGAAAGGAAGAAGAAGGGACAGAGATACCATTATCAGCAGAGGAAGAGAAGAAAAGAAAATAGAGAGTCGACTGTGGTGTGAGAACCGAGGAGAGGAGAGGGTGGAACTAGGTCAAGTCACAACGGGCAAGCCCGGGTTGGCCCGACCCGGCCCAGCATTTCTGACCAATTCAAACAACCTTATCTTTTTGTTGTGGCCCAATAGTAACATCATAGGGAAAGAATAAACTGGGCTGGAAAATGGGAAAATATTTGGAAAACTAAGGCCCAAAAGCCTACAGATTCTTTCGTAGAAACTTTTAATTGAGAAGGTGATCTTTTTTTCATATCTTTTTACAACTCTACTTGATATTTTGAAGTTTATTTTGCTTGAGGACAAGTAAATATGTTAGCTTCAGCTAGTTTCATACTGATTAAAGTGTCCAGTTTATAGTATAGAAGTTATCGTTATTTGTCATGATTTTAATAAACTTATTTTTTTTATTTTATTTTCCTTTATATAAATTAGATTACTTCATCACCTTTATTTGTTTTGCAAGGTGAAGGATTTTTGCAATTTAAATGGACGATAAGGAATACAATTGCAAAGAATAGTATAAGATTTGATTGAGGAATGCTCAAGGATAATTTATCAATAGAGGAGCACAAGAAAAAGGCCTAAGTTATGAAGTTTAGCACTTTGTGTCATCAAGCAAGTCTCTTAACAATTGAGTTGAAGCTGCATAAGAAGCTTGAAGGTTTTGGATACTTTGCACCTGCACCAAAAATTTATGCGCCACACAAGGTTTCTTGAAATTTTACACAGGCACACAAAATTCTTCACGCCTGTGTAAAACAGGTCGTGAACTATATTAGAAGACTTGAAAGTTTGAATTTTAATTATTATTCTTTATTTTATTGTTTTATTTTAAATGTAGATTAGGAAACTTAATAGGGTATTAATGTAATAATAAGGGTGAAAAACATTGAGGAGTCAGAGATGATTAAGGAGCTATCATTCTTTTCTCTTTATTGTTTCTTTTCTCCCTGTTCTTCTAAGAACTCAAGTTTCAGGATTTCAATTGAAGAACAAGAATTGATTTTTTCCAACAAGTTTTGAATACTCAACCTCAGATTTCGATTTAGCCAGCAGTTTTGGCTAGCACATATAGAGACTTAAGATTGTTCAACGGAATAATGACTGCCTCGACAAACTTTGATAGTGAAGATTAAGTTATAAACTATGGGCTCCATTTTATTTGGTTCAACTTTTGGCATAGTAAAAGTTCCTACAATTTTAACCGGAGGTTAACTCCCTTAGGCCCATTAAGCCCGGAACTGTCATATGGAAAGGTAAACATAAACTAGAGATTGGCAATATTTGGCTAACAAATAATTCTTCTTGTGAGGATTTTTTATGTATAGCGGCCTTATTTTTGTTGTGATTTTTATGTGAAGCCTAATTTTTGTGTGGGCTTTTTAGAAGATTTGAAATGTAAAAAGTTAGTTAGACCTATTTATTAAATTGAAGAACAGAGGGAAATATTTAAAATTAATTAAATTGCTTGAAGTTAAATAGAAAGGAATTATATATCAATTTACGTGTTAAATATTAAAATATTTCCTTCTTACCCCTTCTATAATTAATCCTTTAATGCATTTTTTGTTATATTGGTATGAAATCTTCTCATTTTATGTTATCCGATGTTTTTAGGTGCTCAGAGCCAAATAGTTAATTTTATGGCTCAAAAGATGAAGAAGTTCAGATATGAGATTTGCGTAGGATGTTGCACACCATTTGCAAAAAGGTGCACATAACTATTGATGCAAGTTTTTTTTCTACGTGATGCAAAAGATGCATGTGTGTAAACTTAGTCTTTAACAATACCTTTAAGTAACTATGGATAATCGACCTTTGTGCATCATTTTTCATGAAATAACTAATACATTTAAGTTACTTTTTTGTTTTCTCCAATTTGTGCCTACTTTTTCTGGATTTCTAGAAGAGGTACTACATAGTCATTGAAAAGAATTTCATGCATTTTCTTCTAATATGAAACCTGAAGATGTTGAGGAAGAAATTATTAAGTTGCGTGCTTTTCAATTTAGTTTACAGAGTATAACTAAAGATTGGTTGCAATGGCATCTACACAACATTTCGGCAACCTAAGTAAAACACCTAGGAAAGTTAGAGCGGCAGGTACATATGCACTTGACAATAAAATAAGACAACCTCACTAACTTTGTTCGGAAATTATTTTGTCAGAACAATAACATGAATGCAAAAGTTAAGGCATGTAAACTTTCATGGCATATAATCATACCACGGATGCATGTCCTATCTTCTTTAAGGGTGAATGGGTTATTGTAGGAGGTTTTCCTTATCTATCACAAGGAAGGTATAATCCTTCCTCAAGCACTTACAATGAAGGCTGGAGAGATTATCCTAACTTTCAGTAGAGAAATAAAGGGTCTAGACAGCATTAATATAATCATCCTCTAGGATTTGCTCCCAATTCTTCTAGTAATGTTATCCCTCCTGAAACTTAACCTCAAAAGACATCTCGTGAAGATATTCTTAACTAAATCCTGTGCTTTGTGTACTTTAGCTTTCCAAAAAGACACTAAAGCTAGAATCAAGAACACAGGGAAGGAAAGTAGCATAATTGGCTTCTTAGATAAGCAAAATAATGGCTCTACTCTCAAACAAACTCCCTACTCAACCCCTTATCCTAAAGGAAATGTTAGTGCTTTTACCATTATGCTGAATAGGAGTTCAAAGAGTTTTAAAGGAAGAAGCCAACAGATAAGGAGAATGAGTTAGAAGTACATCCAACCCTACATCTAGTGAATAGCATATACTGGAAAAACCTAAAGTAGAAGAGTCATCTATTCCTATTAAGGTCAAACATCTCTTTCATAATAGATTTGAAATGAATAGGAAGGAGGAGTTCGAAAATGTTTTGGACATCTTTAAGAAGGTAGAAGTGAATATCCCCTTAAAAGTTTTGGGATCCACTAAAAAAAATGAAAAAGTATTTTTGTCACTTATTTCATCTCCCAATTTTCTCTAAAATAGTTTAGAGATTAATTTTCTCCAAAATTTTCAAAATAGAGATGAATTTTGCCAGTCTATAAATGTTTTTTTCCCAGTACTACTATAGCCACCACTTAGTCTCACCACTACTTCTCTCTTCTCCCTCCTTCTTTCTCACCCATTAGTTCTCTATTACTCATCCTTAAATCCTTTTCCCAAAATTGGGGAAGGCTTATAATTCGAATGAAACTTCCTTACGGTTACTTGATCAGATATACAATCATAATAATAAGAGGAAAAGTAGAGCACTGGATAAAAGAGGAAAGTAACATGAATTTGAAGATGGAAAACTAAGTAGTTTGATTCTTTTTTTCTCCTTTTCAATTGATACATGATGTGGATGAAGCAACTTGCTAAAGGGTGATATAATTAGATTTTTACCTTTTCCTGGCTGCAAAAATTTTCTACTTATTAGAATCATGCTCTTCCAGCTCTACAAGGATATGCGGATTTGGAAACAAAATGGGAATTTCGGCTGTTGATTTTAGGGTTTTTGCTTAGCCATCAGTTCAAAATACTAACGTGTTACTGGATATTCCTTCTATAGAGATGGTTAGGTGAAGAAAGGAGAAGAGAAGAGAAAGCATGAGCCAGTAGTTATTGTACATAAATGCGGCGGGTGGTTCAGGGGAGGGAAATGACAATTTCGTTTTCTTCTTTTATTCTAAGATTGATATATAAGGTGTTGTTTAATATATTGATTTTTATTTCTAGTCGTAGGGGTAAACAAGGCATTTAAAATTTTCAGGCAATTGATCTGTTCATGGATACAATTTCGTCACTCAATTATTGCCTTTTTCAAAGATCATGTACTTTTTTACAATTTCCAAAACTACGGGGTATCATTTTTTGTTCACCCTTTAGCATATTTTAAGCTATTTTTGTGTAGTTTTTACATACATATTACCACTGTAATTAGTTTCATATGATTTAAAATATATATTTTCGAAAAGCTACAAAGTAATTTCCGAAAATGCTCAATGTCATTAATGTAAACTAAATGTGACATTAATTTCTTGAAATAAATTTTGTGTTTATTTTTTCCTACCACTTAAAAAGCCTAAAAAGCAATCTAAAGGAATCCTATATAAACATTCTTCCGTGTATGACAAAGTCATATCTTCTTTCCTTTTATTACTCTCTTCACTTTTTGAACTTTGCTCAAGTGCCCTCTTATTCTTGTTGTTGTCTTCTTCGGCCAAGGCTGGACTCCAGCTACGGCCGCAGTTTTAACATTTGTCAAGGAATGCCTTCTATCTCTATTTGCATTATTTTCTAGTTTTCATGCATCGAAAAACCATATTAGTTCTTTGTTTCCTGATCTTTTTGCTTGATCTACATTCTACATGTGTGTTTTTCCTTGATCATTTTATATCCTAGTTCTAGTCTTCTTCTTGAAGCAGATTTCTTAAAACCCAATTCAATCTAGGTCCGTTAATTTTTACTTATTTTAATCTCTATCCTAGGGAATCCTCAAAAAAACTTATGTGCCCCAGAGTCTTTTGGATTTCTATTTACGCATGAGCTGGAGACTATTTTTGACATACTCGTAGTATGGAGAGTTTGTGTTAAAGATGCCACAAGAAGATTGGATGTGAGTTTGTTGTTTATTTTATCTTTTGTGCCCAGTAAGAGATTCTGAAGGTTGGTTTTATTTCTATTACCATGGATATAGAGGTTGTGTCTCTTATCCATCTGGGTACTTTATTTTGTGTTCTTTTATACAACTACTTATTCGGTAAATGATAAAAATAATAATAATTTTTCAATATTCCTCCATAGATTAAGAATGAACAAAATAACAAGATGACATACCGTTATCGTTCACCCAGAAAACAATAAAAAGACGAAGAATGTGGCGGTTTCAATAGAGATTTCTAAGGAATTCTATCGGGTAGAAGATAAAGAACGATAAAAAAAAAAAAAAAAAAGGAGAGGAGTGAGACAATGCTAAAGAAGAGGGTGGCAGACATGTGACTGAAGATAAGTAGTAATTTGTAATTTAAGTGGGACGGAGCCTTTTCAATACCCGGAGTGAACCTTAGAAGTTGCACTCGGGTTCAAGGTATAATTTGCAGTACTTATCCCTCTTATGTAAACATATTACAAAAAAAAACTATCATATTGAAAATATATCTTTATCTTCTTCTTCTTCTTTTATTATTTAAAGTAAATCTTTGTCATCGAAAGTAAGATATCTTTCAAAGTTATCTTTTGTAAAGCTAATAACTAAGGATGAAAAATAATTAATATTTACTAAGGGTTATATTGAGATTAAAAGAAATTTGTTCTGGATTTAAAAAAAGCCTTGAATTTATCAATTTCCTTTTCTTTTTATACATAATTATCATTGAAAATTTCCATTTAAGAAATACAAATTATATAGAAATAAATATTTTTGTTCAAAAAATTGCCATTACAGTGACTAGGTCAGTTCTACTTTGAAAATGAATGTCCACTCATCTAAAAATTAAAATTGAAAGTTTCTATAAGGAATGAGGAAGTAGGCCTTCTTTATTTTACTAAATATTAAAGCATATTAACATAGTAAATTATTTCCTGATTACTGTAGGTTGTATGTATTTATTTTTCTTTCAATATTGTAATATCTGTAGGACTCATTCATGGTACCAAATTATTTATGTAGTTAAAAGTTAATGTACAACACATTTATTCTCGTACATAATTGCTAGCATAACACTTTGTTAGGCTTCTAATCAAAACCATAGTTTAAGCAATATAGTTTACTTCGTAGAGGGAGACAGATAGGGTAAGGGGATGTGGAATGGCACCATTACTTTCATTTGGGGAAGTGTAATCAATTATTTAAAAGTTGTTTATGGTTGGAAAGAAAGTAAATAACGTTTACATCCCTTTGTTTGATTAGGGTGAAAGTGGAAAACAAATAGATTACTATTATATCCATTATGCAAAACTTGGAATGCTATATATATTGTACCGGAGTTTGATTTAGGATAAATTTTAATAAATTTAACTAATTTGTAAGAGAGTCAAGTGGTCTTTTTAACATTGTTTATGTCTGAATCTGTCTATTTTAGGAGGGGCTAGTTTGCTATAGTGGATAGGGAGAGTTCCCCTACAGATTCGTATCACATTCTCTCATACATTGAAACCAAATAAGGTAAATAGGATATTTACATCATGATTTACATCTCCTCCTATTTTCCTCAAAGTTTTTACCCCTAAACAAACCCCTTAAAAAAATTAAACTAAGACTAAAACTCAAAACACAAGTAGTCATGTTTCATCTCTTTCCGATGAGTAAGGTCTCCCTATTAGATGGTGAACCCTAGAAGGAGAGATTATCCCTTGCCTACTTGTAAATCACTCTAAATAGATTTATTCATCGGCCTTTTAAAGAAAGTCAAGATCGAACCTAGTGTCCATGGTATCTCCAGGTATTATTATCTCCTATTCTTTTAATCTTCCTCTTTATTTATTCATTTATTTTTTATGTTTATATCAATAGGTGAACGGCTTTTTCTTTTTTGTCTGTCATTTTTTCCTTATGTCATGTTTCATTTGCAAACTAGCCTTGAAGTCGTAAGTCGTCGATCCCCTAATTTTTTTATCAGATTTAATCAAAAGCTGATAAGAACTTGATGTTTCTAAAAATGGGTTGGTATAAATCATTTACTTCAAATTTTCAATGTCATTTCGAACATATGAGTTGTTTTCAAAAGAACAAAGCAAGAGATCTGTTGGTCCTGTTCGTATAGACTTGGATTGGATTGAATTTCAATTTTTTTGTTAAATTTTAAATTTCTTAGATAAGATGCAGAACAAAAAGAAATACTTTAAATTTTTAATCTATTAAAAGAAATTTATTTATTTTTCGCTTTGTGTCCCACATTTTCGATCACAAAAGATAAATAAAAATCGATTAAATTAAATCTAGCAACTATATTTTTCTAATTTCGATAGCCACCTTTACAATGTAACATGGTCTTCATTAGTTAATATTTAATCATTGTAACGTTTTTTTAATACAAGAAATAGTGCATTTGGATTGAAGTTAAAAACAAAATTGGTTTCTTTTTTTTAACTTTGCATACTCTCTTGGAGATAATTTACTTTCTACGAAGCCCTAAAAAGAAATCTCCACTTGTCTCAATCAACAATTAAAAAAAAAAAAATAAATCTCCACTATTTTCGAACTAAAATCTTCTCTCTTGTTTGAGATGATTCTTAAATTTAATTTCATGCTAAACAATAAAAATAGATCTTTAAAATTAAAATTAATTGTATTATATATAAGATACTCTTTTATATTCGTGGATTCCACAACTATATTCGGAAAAAAATCTAAGTACATGAATTTTTTCCCTCCTTAATAGATTACTCAATTATTGAGGAAAGGGAGGAGTTGATGGTTTTATTTTTACATGCTGGCAGACCTACTTCCAGAAGGAATGCCCATTTCTTGAAACCAGTTGTGGCTTCACTTGAAGATACAAGCTTGAAACTGTTTATCCTTTCCCCCGAATAAAAGTGGTGAATAGATATGGTCTTCAATGGGTTGCAACATCAGTTACAAGAGTGGAATGAATGGGTTGATTAAATGTTCCCAACATACCATTTGTTATGGAGGAAAGTTGGAATTCTTCAAGCGAATTTTGTGCTCCAAGTATGAGTTTCTAAGAAACCATTACCTAATTTTTAGGTTAACAGAAAGATGGTATGTTGAAACTAATACTTTTGTTTCCCCTTCTGGTGGAGCATCCATCACATTAGAAGATGTGATGATTCTTGGAGGGTTCTCTCTGATATGCAATTCTTTTATGTTACCTTGATGGAAAAGATTCAATCAAAATCAGGAAATTTTGAAAAATGAAATCAAACAAGTTTGAGAAAAAGAAAGCTAAAGAGTACTCATATCAAGTGGATAGACTCATTCAAGAAACCTGGATGCCAATTTGAGCATGAAGTTTTTCTTGTGTCTTGGCTTTCAATGTTTGTTTTTTCAGTGGATGAAATTACAAAAATTGATAAGTATATTACCACCATTGCAATACACCTTGCTAAAGGGACAAACATCATGCTCGGTTTGATGATTTTAGCTAGCATATACAGAGACTTATGCTCGTTGAAGGGAATAATGCCTGCCTCAACAAACATGGACTTTGAAGATCAAGATCAAGAAGTATTGTATTTAAGTTATACACTACGGGCTCCGTTTAATTTGTTCAATTATGGGCATAGGAAAGGTTCCTACCATTTTAACTAGAGGTATGCTCCCGTAGGCCTACGGAGCCAAGGGCTGCACTATGGAATAGTAAACAAAAATTTGAGATTGGGGATGTTAGGCCAATCATTAATTCTTCTTGTGAGGATTTTCTATGGTGACTTTATTGCTTAAACATAAATAATTGTTTCTTTCCAAAATTTTACAATGAAAAAGAAACACGATTCTATCGGCAAATATTCCAACGAAGAATTAGAATCTTTTGCTCAATGCTTGAGAGCGTGTTGTCACGCACTTACTTTTTCTTGTAAGTAGTCGTGCGGCCTTAGCACTCCCGCAAATGCTAAGAAAGCCTTAACTTGCTCAAACTTCAGAGGCTAGACGGGAACGTTGGAAAGTCGTAGGCAAAGAGTGGATGAAAGAAGCTTATATTGCTTGAAAGGAGCTTACAAATACAAGGCTTAGAACTCTAAGTTCTTGATGTGTTGTGATATTTACAAATGAATAGGGTGAGCCTATTTATAGGCAAGCACCTCCTCAATGGATGGCTAAGATTAGTACATGTGGCAACGATCTAACGGTTGCCTTCTACCATTCTAGAATATTCTACATAAAGGAATGTTCTAGAGAATTCTACTAGTTTACATGATGCTTCCTCCATGGTTCTAGAGACTTCCAGAGGATTCTAGAACCTTCTGGAATGTGCTAGAACTTTGTGGGCTTGTCTAGAATGTGGAAAAACCTCATGTCTTGCAAGCAGGGCGTGACATTCTCCCCACCTATGCTCGCGATGCCCTCATCGCGCCTTCATCGTGGAATTGCTGGATATGGTCTTTGAATTGCCAAAGGGCATCTTCGCGCTCCCAACTTGCTTCACTTTCGGGCAAGTTCTTCCACTTTACGAGATATTCCCAATAACTTGGTACACCTCGTCTTCGAATATGGCGATCGGCCAGTATGGCCTCGACTTCTTTGTCAAAGGAGGTGACCACGGCGGTAGGCGCTCGCTTAGACTCTCCTCGAGTAGGGTCCTCCAAGTCCTCGTGATATGGTTTTAAGAGACTCACATGAAAGACCGGATGAATCTTGAGCCTGGAAGGCAATTGGAGCTTATAGGAGACCTTCCCAACACGTTTCAAGACCGGGAAAGGACCCTCATATCTCCTGATCAAGCCTTTGTGGACTTTCCTGAAGCTCTTGAATTGTTGGGGAAGAAGTTTCACCATGACAAGATCGCCTTCCTGAAACTCCAATGGTCTTCTTTTCTTGTCTGCCCATTTCTTCATCCTTTTTGAAGCCTTGTTCAAATACGCCCGTGCCAATTCGGTTTGTTCATGCCATGATTTGGCAAATTTAAATGCCGATGGGCTCTTACCTTCATAGCTTGTGGCAAGAGTAAGAGGCGTTGTAGGCTGCTGCCCCATGACTACTTCAAAAGGACTTCGGTTGGTTGCTTCACTCCGTTGGAGATTATAGGAGAATTGGGCCACATAAAGCAACTTTGCCCAATCTCGTTGGTTGGCACTCACGTAGTGCCTTAAGTATAACTCCAAGAGTGCATTGATCCGCTCGGTTTGGCCATCACTTTGAGGATGGAAACTGGTGGAAAAGTTCAAATCTGAGCCAAGTAACTTAAACAATTCCGTCCAGAATCGTCCCGTAAAGCGCGGGTCTCGATCGCTCACTATGGTGGAGGGAACTCCCCAAAGCTTGACCACATTCTTCAAGAATAGTCGGGCTGTCTCTTCGGCAGTGCAATCTATAGGGGCTGGAATGAAGGTGGCATACTTGCTAAATCGATCAACCACCACTATTATACTGCCAAATTCTTCTGACTTTGGCAGGGAAGTGATAAAGTCCATTGAAACACTTTCCCAAGGTCTCTTAGGGATAGGCAGTGGATCAAGTAGTCCTGGTGGTGCGTTTTGTTCAACTTTGTCTTGTTGGCATATGAGGCATGTTCTTACATAAGACTCCACCTCATCCTGCATTTGGGGCCAGTAATACGTGGTCTTCAACAAAGCAAGAGTGCGTTTCATACCTGGATGTCCAGCCCACTTAGAATCATGGCATTCTTTGATCAACTCACGCCGAAGATTTCCCCATTTGGGCACAAAGAGTCGGTTTCCCTTTGTGTAAAGCATCCCTTCTTCTAGCCAAAAGCGCCTTGTCTTGCCTTCCATTACAAGTGCTATGAGATTTTTGGCTAGGGAGTCTTGTTGTAAACCTTCCTTGATACGCTTGAGTAAGGGGCTATCAACTCGACTGATGGATGCAAGTTCTACCTTGCGGCTTAAGGCGTCAGCTACCACATTAGCTTTCCCAGGCTTGTATTCCAAGCTATAATCAAACTCTGCGAGAAAGTCTTGCCACCGAGCTTGCTTTGGACTAAGCTTCTTTTGAGTTTGGAAATAACTAGTAGCAATGTTATCGGTCATGATGACGAACCTGGAACCCAACAAATAATGTCGCCAAACTCTTAGGCAATGGATGATTGCTGTCATCTCTTTTTCTTGCACGGTGTAGCGACGTTCCGTCTCGTTAAGTTTGCGGCTCTCATAGGCTATTGGGTGACCATCTTGCATGAGTACGCCTCCAATAGCAAAGTCCGAAGCATCAGTGTGCACTTCGAAAGGCTTGGAATAATCAGGCAAGCTGAGAACTGGATCGTTACAAATGGCCTTCTTTAAATCTTCAAAGGCACGTTGGCAATCTTCGCTCCATGCCCATGGTCGATTCTTCTTAAGAAGATCTGTCAAAGGTGCCGCTCGAGCTGAATAGCCTTTGATAAAGCGACGATAATAGTTCACAAGTCCAAGGAAGGATCTTAACTCATGAACTTTAGTGGGTGGCTCCCACCTTTGTATGGCTTGCACCTTTGTATCCTCCATCATGAGCTTTCCACCTTTTATCTTATGCCCTAAGAATAATACCTCTTCTTGGGCAAATGAACACTTCTCCTTTTTCACATATAGCTCATTGTCCTTCAGAACTTGAAACACTTTTCTCAAGTGTTCCTGGTGTTCCTCCAGTGTTTGACTGTATATCACAATATCATCCAAGTAGACTACCACGAATTGATCGAGGTAAGGGTGGAATAGCTTATTCATTAAGGTGCAAAAAGTTGCAGGTGCATTTGTTAGACCGAAAGGCATGACTAAAAACTCGTAAGAGCCATACCTTGTTGTGCATGTAGTCTTGGACTCGTCACCGTCGGCAATACGGACTTGATAGTATCCCGAGCGAAGATCTAACTTGGTGAAATATCGTGCATGGCCAAGTTGGTCGAAAAGATCCGCTACGAGTGGGATGGGATACTTATTTTTAATGGTGACCTTGTTGAGAGCCCGATAGTCGATACACATTCGTAGGGAACCATCCTTTTTCTTCTGAAAAAGAACTGGGGCACCGAAAGGAGCTTTGGAGGGCCTAATAAACCCAGCATCTATTAAGCCCTTTAGTTGTTTCTTGAGTTCTGCTAACTCTGGTGGTGCCATGCGGTAGGGGCTCATGGCTGGTGGCTTGGCTCCTGGCTCTAACTCGATTTGATGATCGACCTCCCTTCTTGGTGGCAACTTCTTTGGTAATTCATCGGGCATGACATCCTTGAATTCACGAAGAACGCCTTCCATTTCCTTCGGAACAGTTAGTTG
The DNA here is from genome assembly GCA_028651295.1 of Catharanthus roseus. Classification (NCBI taxonomy): domain Eukaryota; kingdom Viridiplantae; phylum Streptophyta; class Magnoliopsida; order Gentianales; family Apocynaceae; genus Catharanthus; species Catharanthus roseus. Next base: position 51,587 of record JAPQWS010000019.1, read on the forward strand.
GGGAGGTATCTCCTCGTCGTCGTGCTCCTTGAGGATGGCTAGGTAGCTTTCCTCGTCCCTCTTCAAGCCTTTCTCGAACTGCATGGCTGACAATGCTTGCGGATCGGACTTGGTAGACCGTAGTGTTGGTACTACACAAGTCTTTCCTTCGTCCAAGATGCACATGGTGTTGGCAAAAGGAATGGGGAACGCCTTCACTTGATCTAGAAACTCCATCCCGAGAACTACCTTGAAATCGTCCATAGGTACTACGGACAAATTCAGGTAGCCCACCCACGCACCAAGGGTGGTCTTGACGCCTCGAGCGATGCCTTGTATTGGCTTGGCCATAGAGTTGACGGCTTTCATAGACCCAGTGCCGCCAACTATCTGAAGGCCTAGTCTATTGGCTTCCTCTGCGGAGATGAAGTTGTGGGACGCACCTGTGTCAAGTAAAGCTTTTGTCTCCTTCCCGTTGATAGTTGCATCTACGAACTGAAGTCCCTTGGCTTGAGTCTTCGGAGTACTTTGGATGACATTGAGGAGTTGTAGTGAGCCGACTTGAGCATCTTCCTTGTTGCCACTTGATTCGTGCCCCTTGATATCGGCCGTCAAGGCATTGAGTGCCTTTGTCTTTGGACAATCTCGTGTCCAGTGTAGCTCGCCACATAAGAAACATCCCCGTTTAGGGATGGAACGGTCAAAGTTCTCCTTTTGTTTGCCTTTATCCTTCGGCTTCCAAGGACTTTGACCTTGGCTTCGGTTTTCTTCCTTGCGGTTGCCTCGCCAATGTTCTCCCCCACCTTTGTTGGGACCACCCTTCTTCTCTTTGGGCTTGGATGGCTCCTTTTTGCTTGAGTAATCGATCAAGCTTTCGGCTATAGCGATAGCAGCAGCAAGGTCTTGCACACCACGACGCCTAAGTTCGATTTTAGCCCAAGTTTGTAGACCGTCCATGAAAAAGAAGAGTGAGTCCTTATCGGACATGTCGGGGATTTCCAACACGAGGTTGGTGAAGTCTTTCACGTAATCTCGGATGCTTCCCAGATGTTTAAGTCTTCGTAGGCGACCACGTGCCTCTTCTTCGGCATTTTCCGGGCAAAATTGCCTCTTAAGCTCCCCTTTAAAATCATCAAAGGTAGCGATGGAGCACGTACCTCTCTTGACGTCCTCCTGCCGTCGGCGCCACCAAAGCATGGCTGTATCGGTGAGGTACAAAGCTGCGCTCTTGATCTTGGCTCCATCTTCTATGATGCCTACAGCATCGAAATATTGTTCTAGCCCCCATAAGAAGTTGTCTACTTCGCGAGCATTACGCGTTCCCGCGAAACTCCTTGGTTTCGGGATATCGACCCGTCGGGGTTCCACCGTGGATGTGGTTGAACCAGCAAGAACCGCCTTCTTACATAAGGCTAGATCCCCTCGAGCTTCCTCCAATTGCATTAGCAAGCTGTTAATCTCCCTTTGATGGACGTCTCGCAAACGAGCTACCTCGGCCATAAATTCGTCCCTGAGGGCCTGTAAGTCTTCTCGATTAGACTCACCTAGCTTGGTAAGGGCTTCACGCACCTCTTCATGGGTTTCGGCGACGTCGGCCTCTAGACCTTCCACCCGTTGGTCTAGATTCTCCATGTGTGCGTCCACGGCGCCCATGCCTTCCTCCACCTGAGTTAGGCGTAACTCAAAGCTAGCTGTGCGGTCCTTGGACTTCCCCCTCGGCTTTGGTACAACGGGGTCGCGCTGCTCCTCACGCCCCCGACCTTGTTGCGATGACTCCACATTGGTGGTGTCGAATCCCGCCACTTGATCTCTGATGGTCTTCGTCATGGCTTCCAACCAAGCTCTGATACCACTTGTCACGCACTTACTTTTTCTTGTAAGTAGTCGTGCGGCCTTAGCACTCCCGCAAATGCTAAGAAAGCCTTAACTTGCTCAAACTTCAGAGGCTAGACGGGAACGTTGGAAAGTCGTAGGCAAAGAGTGGATGAAAGAAGCTTATATTGCTTGAAAGGAGCTTACAAATACAAGGCTTAGAACTCTAAGTTCTTGATGTGTTGTGATATTTACAAATGAATAGGGTGAGCCTATTTATAGGCAAGCACCTCCTCAATGGATGGCTAAGATTAGTACATGTGGCAACGATCTAACGGTTGCCTTCTACCATTCTAGAATATTCTACATAAAGGAATGTTCTAGAGAATTCTACTAGTTTACATGATGCTTCCTCCATGGTTCTAGAGACTTCCAGAGGATTCTAGAACCTTCTGGAATGTGCTAGAACTTTGTGGGCTTGTCTAGAATGTGGAAAAACCTCATGTCTTGCAAGCAGGGCGTGACAGTGTGCTCTTATTGGTATAGATTGTGAAAAGGTGTATATCCACATCATGTAGCGCTTCAATTTTGATATGATCAAGATCTTCCTACATTGGCCACTTCTTCAAATATGAGTATTAAAGCCTCACCAGTAAATCATAGTTGGCCCTTAAGTATTGACCAATCAATGTACTTTCAACCGTGATTGTCCGAAAAATAGGTGAGCATTCGTTACTTAATTTGGTGGAAGAACTCAGTTTTGGATCCAATAAAAACTTGATGGATTCGATGAGGAAAGAAGTTTACCTAAAGGAAGAAAGTACTTTTGGAATCAAGAACAAATCTCAGTGCTTAACATGGAAAATGAGACTCCTAAATTAGTGGACAGGCCTTGAATGAGCAACATAATAAAGTAGAAGAAGAAGAAGATAATTATCTTGATATCCCACCGTGCTTCTCTCCCAGGATCAAAGAAACTGTTAGCACGAATGATCTATCAGAGTCTTTCTTCAAGGGTCAAAGTCTACAAGAATCTCTCACCATGTACCAAAATAACCCGTATGATTTACAAGAATCTCTTTCCAAGGGTCAAAGAGTACAAAAATGTCTCACCATGTACCAAAATGACCGAAATGATCTACCAGAGTCTCTTTCCAAGGGTCAAAGTGTACCAAATCATCCCACCATGTACCAAAATGACATGAAATCTACTAGAATCTCCTCTCAAGAATCAAAATGTAATAGAATCTTCCAACAGAAATGAAATTATTGACTTGAATGATCTACCGATGCTTCTTGCAGGAATTAAATTATTGACCTAAACCATCATCCAAACTCTCCTCTTGAAACCCAAATTATTGAAAGAGAAAGTGATCAAGAGAATAGAGCTAAAGGGAGAAACACATTGCTGGGATTGACACCAAGAGAAGCAATAGCTATGAGAGATCATATCAACTTTATGCAACAAAGAAGAGAAACTAGGGATCCCAATTAGAGCAAGAACTCAAAGAGATGACAACTAACAGTTTGCCAAGGTGCTCTCTAGCTTAGTTTAATTTCTTTTTTTATAATATCATTTGCTTATAGGAATTTTTAAATGTTCAATTGCATCTCTCCTTATTTTATATGGATCCTTTGGTTATCTTTCTGCAAATTGTCCACAGTACTTTTTAAAATCTATGATAGATATATGCAATCATTTAATTATTTCTCTCGAATAACTATTAAATATTTGTTTTTGAAATTCATTTTCATCAATGCTATGATTATTTCCTATTTATAACTTTGTCTTTAGCATTCTTTAAGGCCTTCTTACAGTATTGGGGGATGCCCAAAAATATTTTATAACATTTCATGAAAACAAGCACATTACTATGTTATTTATTGAGAAATTAGCTATAAACAGACATGCATATTTTTTAGCTTTTCCCCTTATAACCATACTTTCACTTTGAGGGTAATTTTTATTTCATTTTTCACATGAAATGACAGGTAATATATGTTGCCACTTACCCCGTTTAACCCCCTTATCTCCTACCTTTTCAACCCTATAAGACCGCATCTTTTTACTTAATGATGGAAAATTACCCGTATTTCACTTAAAAAATGACAACATTAACCTCAACTCCGACATCACCTGAGCTCTAAGTCACATTCCATCATTTATTTGCTATTTTGGGTTCAAAAAATATTAATAAAATTCTTTTTTATAAATCGAAAAGCTAAAATTGTTCATAGGTATTTATAACTAATTTCTCATACGGAAGAATAACTATAAAGATTTAGCTCTGATTATTTTGTACATGTTGTTCTCTTTTCTTAGTTATGTTATATATAGGGTATATAGATTCTATTCATATTCATTCTCTTCTATAACATAGAGCACTCAAATATTTAATTCATTTGAGATATCGGATCAAAGTCTTGTTTCCAAGGTATCATTGGTATATATCATAAAAAAAGGCTCTACATTTCGTAAACTATAATATTGAATTACAATTGAACATTGGCGAATGAGAAATGACCTGTATATAAACTAGTATTTTTTTATTCATAGCAAAAAACTTTTTTTTCACACATTTATACCGATAGATTATTTAAAATTTTGCTTGTATGAAAAACTATACTCAATGTGGTGCTTTATGATGCATTTTGGTCATGCACCATGCACGTGGACCCTTTTGTAAACGTATTTTTACTCTTAAAGAGGTGAATATTTCAAAAGAAAAATTTTAGGAGTAAATGCATCAATGTAAGTAGTTTATGGGTACAATAAATGTTTTGAAGAAAGCTTCTGATTATGAATAAAAGGACGACAGCAGTTTAATTTATGGAGGTACAGTGCAAGATCAATAAAGGGGCTAGGGAGCGCCATAACTACTGGAAAAAATTATGCTTTATTATGGCACAAAATTAAGTTCATTTGTGTAAATATTAATGTATTTTTTATCATGACTCTCCAAAATAAGTAAAAACTAGTTAGTTATTGAGTACAAAAAATTAACTTATAATTATATAATACATGAACTTTGTAATATTAAATATTTATGATGGTGTTCTCATCTATTTCTAGATATTCGTGATTTGTTGTGAATTTTCCTTCGGTAAATCTTGATATCTAACCTGCTAAAAAAGATAGGAATCTTGCATATTCTTTTTCATGAAAAACAACAAAGCAGATAAATTTGTCCAACCTGCATATTCTCATTCCTCAAATTTCCATTCAAATACATACATTTAGGGTAGAGGTAGAGTTCATGTAAGTACTAGGGCTTGGAGGTCATCTTCGAATTTGTGAAATTATACTGATGTTAGGAAGCCACTCTTACCTACACCAAATTATCATCTAGTTTTTATTTTGATGTCTTCTCATGTTAACAAATCAGTTGCTTCCTGATCTTTAAATAAATGTCGTTAATATTCCTCATACTATTATTTGATGTGTTTGATATTATGATATGTTGAGCACTACTATGATTCTTTATTTGCCATGTTCTTCATTACTTAAAATAAGCAGTTTTTAACTTATTTTGAATGATACGTTGTTTTTAGGCTTTTAGCTTAAAATACACTCACAGGCACATGGAATTTACTGGGCCTAACTCACACATTTATCATTTCAACGTGAGGAGATAATCTTTTAGAGAGAAGTACGAGATTTCAATGGACATTGTGTAATAGCGAGTTTATTCATAGACCTCAAAATCCTATTATCTTAATGGACTAACTGTCAAGAGGTAGGTTCCTACTCACCTCCTAGTGGAACATAAAGAGGTAGTCGGGGATGTCATAATTTTCTTTGGCTCTCATTCATAATAGAGACAATTTTCAATTTGTTAGCTCGTTATGAACCACATGCAGGAAAAAATTTCATTGTAATTGGTTCCATATTTTGGCGTCTTCCTACCCATATCATAATGATCCGATGTTTTCCATGAAATATACTTTGAGATTAAATCATTACTCTTTGGATTAGATAGGTTATAATTGCTATTCAAATTCTGCTGATGGTTTCTCTTGTCCATTGCTTGATGATATGCATATTGAAAATGAAGGGAAAGAACTTGATAGCCCTCATTTTTTTCTAAAAACCACTCCTTAAATCGTTTGTGATGGATTTCTATGAGAATGCATATTTGAAGAAGATTCTTGGTATTTGTCAAACTGTTGATGGGTCTAGATTCAACATTTCCTCTTAGATTGCTTCATTCGGAAAACACTTGAAGCATATGATTGTTGAAACTTGGTTCTATCTTTGATGAAGGATAAATTAGAATTGGATAACTTGTTTGGTTTATACCTACTTATTGGTCATATGAGAATGGCATTCTTGCACTTCCTTGTTACTTCTATAAACACTATATTTTTTTTTTTTTTGAAGTTCGTGGATCGATGTGTATGAATTTGAATTGGTGAAGTCTAAGTATCTTATTATCCATGAGTCCATCTTGAAATACTTTGAGAATGCGAGTTTGAAATATAACTTTTCTTTCAAACAGAAGAAATTCATTCTCCAAAGAATTCACGAATGGTTCTTGGAGAAAGCTTGCATTGTTTTTAAGGATGATTGAGAACCATCAAGTATATTTCACGTGGACGTTTTTTTCTTATTTAGGATTAGTAAATTTTTTTAAAAAAATAATGACCATTCTATAATAATTGAAAGCTATGAAAAACTTGTTTATATAAAGTTTCCAATATAAATTGAATATAAAAAATAAAACGATTGTAAGATGGAAACTTTGAATTGTTTGAGCATTAATGGTCGGCATTAAAAGTTATAGAACTTTTTCCTCGTAATTATTTGTTCAATAAAGTTAAATTTTTAGTTGATTATCAAAATGATATCAAAAAATTTAACATTACTAATCTAACATATCTATAATGTATTATTTTTCTAAAACTGTTAATATTATTAATTCAATATTATTGCATCTCAAGAGGTTTTGGTGTTTTAATTTACATAATTATATTGAATAGTCAATGTATTGCCTATTCCAATAATTGTCGATTTTTTATTTTTCCTCATCATTAGATCATTTTATACCCTTAATTGAAGAATACCATCCCCTGGTTTATCTCCTTCTATATTTAGAGAGTCAATTATATGAGCCAAAGGTGAGAGATCATCCTCCGGTTCTATTAATTTTGCATTGTATTTGAATTTTGGGGAACTATTTCAGTTCCAGCCTCTTCCATATTAGCTTGTGCAATTTCAGTTCCTCCACTAAAATTAGGCACCATTCAGCAATTATATCATTGCCAGCATTATGGCTTAATGCTCCATTTACACATGAATAGAACCTCTTATCATCTGGTGTATGAAGGGAGGAGAATGCGAGAACGAAGGGGATTAGGGCAATAGGAAAACAAGTGGAGTCTATGAGGAAGAAGGGATGAGAAGTAAAATGTATATATATATATATATATATATATATGCGAGTTTACTCTAAGGTTCAAGGGAAATGGAGAAAAAGAAGGATAAAAGGAAAACAATAATAAAAGAAAAATAAGATACGGTGGGACATTGTGGCTGAGGCAAGGAAAAGTAAAGAAGAAAAAGAATTTGGACAATTTTCCCTATTGCGACAACTTGGGCCTTTTATTTAGCCCAAAAAAGATAATTTGTTTTCTCTTCTTTATAGAGGATATCTCAAAAATGATAGTTGGAAAATTTTTTTAAAAGGGGCAAAATAATATTAGGAATATATGATCTAAAAATTTCAAATTTTTTAAGAAATTAAAATTTGAACATTAATTCTAAAAAAAAAAAAGAAGGAAGAATGTCATCACTTATTCAAAATATTTTTGTTTTTTAAAAGTGAGTAAATAGTTCTTAAATTCTTTCTTTCGTTACTAGTCAATTATACATGATATAAATTTACTTTTAATAAAATCATTTTGTTTTTTAATTCTTTTTAATTTTGTGCTAAATAAAAAGGTAAGGGAAGGTAGAACCAAGTATTTACCCTAATTAAGGGAGCAACTCACCAATGTGGAATGTTTTGTTCTGCCAAAGCTCGGTGGATTAAACCCAACTTAGTAGCCATAACTACACAAAGATATCAAGAGGTCCTGTGCTTCGTTTATATGCAAAGACTTAGGGTCTACTCACGCGAGCGCTTTCATTTTTTGAATTTAATAGATCTTTAGCATTCTAAGTTGTACGTCCTCTTGCATCAGCAAAAAGAGAAGTGGGTTGATGCACGTTCCGATGAATTTTAGCTAATGTTATTTTATAGTTTTTTGTTATCGTTTACAGTTTATTGTTAAATTGCTTAACAATAACATAGTAATCTCTTTCTTATAGGACAAATTTAAAGAGTTAAAGGCAAATGCATAACATCTCCTTCTAGAGACCAGCTCGCCAATTTAGAGTGACGAGCAATTGATGTTCGAAGCTGTTTGTGGCAGTAAAATAGGTCAAATCTACAATTTTTGCTCACAATCTGAACCTATCACTGGTGAGCAACAAGGAGGCAGCAACTCGTCATCAGTTCCTTCTATCTCTTCTATGGCTGTCCACGAGCGTTGCATCAAGAGGGTGAAGAAGTGGTGTTGATATATGCAGTAGGCACAGGAAACGTTCGCCGGCTTCATGCATGGGTTCGCATCTCAGATTAGTGTCCAGTTGGATTCAGTACTCACAGTGTTCCCTCCTCTCCTTCCTATAGATGACGCCACATCTGATGCCGCCTGAGTCAATCCTCAGCCACCGAATAGTCGTCCCTCCTCCTCCTCTGGCGCTCCTCCACCCATGTACTATATTTATGTGATACGTTTACTTGTAATTTTGTTTTGAATTTGATACTTATGTATTGTGTTATGCTGCTTTTGTTATTTTGTAGATATTATATTAGTTGTTGCTGTCATTTTTTGAATTTTAGGTGGATTATTAAAACTAAAAATAAAAAATTTAAAAAAATACATACTTATTGACCGATTACTGATCTAAGTTTGGTCGGTAACTATTTTCTAAAAATTAAATAAATAAAATTACCGACCAAAAATCTATCATTATATAAATTATTGACCAAAAATCTCTCAGTAAGTTTAAAAAACAATTTTGTTAATTTCAAAAAATGAAGTTACTGATGGAATATGTAACTAAAAAAAAAATGGTCCATAACTACTACGGACCGATTTGGCAATCGATAATAAGCTGCTTTTTTGTAGTGTTATGTATATATATTTCAGCTTGCTTACCAAAATATTTTTTCTCCAACTCTTACCTCTCGACTACTCTCTCTCTCTCTCTCTCTCTCTCTCTCTCTCTCTCTCTCTTATTAAATATATTTCTCTTTACCTTGCAAAAATAAGATAGTTTTGACATTATCTATCTATCTGAAAATAATTTTTCACTCTTTGAAATTTCATAAAATAATAAAAAAGTGCATTCGAGATTGAGATTAGTTATTACTAATAAAATACCGTATTAGTAATGTTACGAAAAAAATAATACAAGTTTATCTATAACACTAACAACAATATTTCTAGTAACATTTTTTCATAATACTTTTTTTCTTACTGTTTACCTTTTGAAAGTTAAGGTTTATATTTTATTGGATATATTTTCTTAATAAAATATTACATTAAGAATATTACAAAGGCATTGTTACAAGGATTTTACAAAAAAATCCCAATTGTTTTCGTTGAATGACCACAAAATGCCAATTTTTTTTCTGCGGGTAAATATGTGTACGCCTTCTTCACTTACAAGAATTTTAAGAATCTTAAATAAGTATATAAATAAAAGCATGGTACAAAAGTCAAGCATTGGAAACATATTGAAGAATCTTGTGAAATAGGGAGTGCTTAAAAAATCAACAACTTCATTCAATAAAACACCTAAGCACTCCTCCGTAAAAGAAGAAATAGTCCCAACCACTGAAATAGCATCTCTAATGAATTTTCTTTAACTAAAATGTTGACATGTCCATATTGTATACGTTTTTATATTGTTTAATTTCAGTTTTCGAAGTGTTTTATGTTTAAAATGGATTATTTACCCACTATTTCCTTATTTTATTTATAGGTATGTCACAGATGAGTTAGAAAGAACAATGAACTGAAACGGGAACATACATAGTAAGAACAGACGAAAAAAGAGAAGTGACGCCAATTTCCATTAACCAGTCAGACCTGGCCAGAGGTAACACTTAAAGGACTTTTTGCATAGAAGGTGCCTAGACCTGGCAACCTCGACCGTCTTTTTATTCTTTTAGTAAGACACTCAATATTATTTTCATTATCTTTGGTAGGGTTGACAGACGGTGGCAAGAGGGCTGTTAGTTAACTCAAGTTTTAGTAGATAGATTGAAGATTGCGAATGGAGCAATTTTGGGTTACTTTGGGCAAATGAGAGAGGAGTTCAATACATCTCAGAGCATAGATTCTTTAATTCTATCTCCAAAGCCTTCTAAACTCCTAGTTATTTTGAATTCTAAACTGGATTTTATGATATTCATAATGTTTAGTGGCTAGGTTTATATTATATTTGAGTGGGATTCAACCCTAGATGAACATAACATTATTTTCTATAGAATTTTTGGAATAATTTTTTGAATTGCATACTATTGTTATTTAATTGCACTGTTATCATTTTTTTTACCCATTATTGCTACCTTTGCATTAGATTGTTTGGAATTGAGAAAAGAAGAATGATCTAGGGCATTAATTAAATGATAGAAATTGGCACTTGATTAGATATAATAACTATTCTTTCTAGGTCAATAGAGAAATCTAATTCACTCTGGTGCGTAATTCAATCATAATTGAGTTAGGGAGAGGAAAAGGTCTTCTCTAATCAGTTAGAGGAATAATGAATTTTTGCCTAAAGATAGTGTTGATCCTAATAGTCGAGCAGAGACCCAACCAATAATTCAACGATTTTTCTAAAGCTTTGGGATGAATTAGGTTGAACACATCTTTCCAAAGCTTGAATTGAAAGAGTTTTTCCAATATTTTAGTCTAATTGTTAGTTACCCTTTTATTCTTTTCATTTGAAAATCCTTTTATTCGGTAGAAGACACTCAACTAGGCCAAAGAACTCCATACCTTCGCAGGAAAGAGCTCTCTCAATGCAATATGCATAAGTTGTTTCATAAATACATGATAATTATGGCTTTTCGTGCCGGTCATCTTCATTTCTCTATAATCATCACACCCGGGTAAGCTAGATGCATTTCCATCTGATAGTTGCAACTCTTCAACCCAATCAAACACCATTTTCTTTTGTTCCTTAGTCAAGTTGTAACATGTCGCTCGCTTCGAACATCTACCTCTGCCGCCCTCTTCCATCAGCAAGTCCAGTCAGTTGCAATATAACTTGTGATTGTTAAATTTAATTGACAAGATCCAGGCTTGGAATAATGTCTTTGGATTTTTTCTTTAAGAGGTAGCTTCCTATTTACAACTTTGCCTTTTGCATTCCTTAAGCCCTTCTTACTATATTAGGGGATGCCTTAAAATATTTTATAACGTTCCACAAAAACGAACACATTACAATGTTATTTATTGAGAAATTAGCTATAAATTGACATGCATATTTTTTAGTTTTTCTGTTCATAACCATACTTTGAGGTTTAGGGTAATTTTTTTTATTTTACATGTGAAATGAAAGGTAATATATGTTGCCACTTACCCCCACTTAACCCCTTCAGCTCCTGCCTTTTTAACCCTATAAGACCTCAACTTTTATGTATTGCTGCAAAATTACCCATATTTTTCTTATAAAATGACAACAATAACCTCAACTTCGACATCACCTAAGCTCTAAGCCGGATTCCACTATATATTTTCTATTTTGACAAAAATAATCACACAAAAAAGCTCATGTTTAAAAAAATATTAATAACTTTTTTTTAATAAATTCAAAAGCTAAAATTGTTTATAATTATTTATAATTAATTACTCATACAAAAGCATAACTATAAATGTTTAGTTCTGATTTTTTTGTATATGTTATTTTCTTTTCTTAGTTACGTTATATATAGGTATACAGATTCTATTCATATTCATTTGTATTCTATAACATAGAGCATTCAAATAGTTATTTATTTGAGATATGGGATCAAAGTCTAGTTTTTCAGGTATCATTGGTATATATAATAAAAAAGAAGGCTCTATATTTTGCAAACTATAGTATCGAATTACAAATGAACATTGAGGATTCAGAAATAAGCTATATATAAATTAGTAATTTTTTATTCATAGCAAACACCTTTTTTTTTTTTTTTTTTACAAATTTATTCCCATAGATTATTTAAAATTTTTCTTCTATGAAAAACCATACTCAATGTGGTGCTTTTTGACATATTTAAGCATGCCCCATGCACGTGGACGCTTTCATGAAGGTTTTTTTTTCCTTAAATATGTGAATATTTCAAAATAAGAATTTTTAGGTCATGTCTATCTGAAGATAATGAAGATGTCTATTTGCTGCATGTGTACTCTTTGTTTTCATTGTCCAACAATGGCTTGATAAGGGGCATATATGCAAGGGTACGCCTAAAATATACCTAAAAACCCAGAGTGCACCCTGAACGTTGCACTCAAGTGCAAGGTATAATTTACGGTACTTATCCCTGTTACGTGAAAATAATATTAAAAAAAATCATTTTGAAAAATATTTCTTCTTTTGGTGGAATCTGAATCATTCTAGTCTCTACTCTTATTCTCTGAGATTCCATTATAATGTTAGCTTTGCGTTTAATCAGCCTTTTAAAGCAGTTCTAGAACCCATGCTTATTTTGTTGTTTAGATGGTCATTGCACTTACTTGATTAACTCTTAGCAATGCTTATATTGTTGAATCCTTTCTAATATTGCTTGCCTTTAAAGGAAAATATTCTAAGAGAAATCCTTTTAAGAGAGAGGGTATGATATGAACCGGGATGATCAAGAGGCTAAGGAGTTAAATCAAGGACCAACCACAAGGAACATGAGGAAGGAATAGGGAAAGGGATGATGCCATTTATGGAAGAACTCCTGACGGAAGGATTAAATTTCAAGATTAAAGGCTTATGAGATATTAATAAACCTCCCAAGTTGCTCAAGATGCAACTCCTAAGAATGGTTGCATGTCCTAAGAAAGGAGCAACCAATGAAGCAAGTTGGAGGAATAAACATTGAAGTCTTTAGAAAAGTAGGACATACCATTGACGGTTGGCCCTGTACAAACCGTCAATGGTAGGATTTTGGAAAATGCCCAGTTGAAGAACCCCATTCCAAGTATTGTCAATTTTTTATTCTCCCCCACGATTAGATTATTTTATACCCTTAAATTGAAGAACACCATCTCCTGGTTTTTCTCCTTCTATAGTCGAGTGTCAATTACATAAGCTAAAAGTGAGAGATCATCTTCCCATTCTCATTAATTTGCATTGTATTTGAATGCTGAGGAGCTGTTCTAGCCTCTGCCAAATTAGCTTGTGCCTAGATGCCTCTTTAAAAATAAGACTTTGCCAAGATGCTCTCTAGCTTAGTTTAATTTATTTTCTGATAATATCATTTGCTTATAGGAAATTTTAAATGTTGAATTACATCCGTCCTTATTTTATATGGATTCTCTTGTTAACTTTCTGCAAATGTTGCCCACTGGTACTTTTAAAAATCTACGATAGATATATACAATCATTTAATTATTTATGTCGAATAACTATGCAATATCTATTTCTGAAATAGGTTTCATCAATACTATGATTATATCCTATTTATAACTTTGCCTTTTTCATTCCTTAAGGCCTTTTTTACAATATTGGGGGATGCCCAAAATATTTCATAAAGTTCCATGGAAAGAAACACATTACGATGTTATTTATTGAGAAATTAGCTATAAATAGACATGCATATTTTTTAGATTTTTCGTTTATAACCATATTTTGAGGTTTAGGGTAATTTTCATTTTACATGTGAAATGAAGGGTAGTAGATGTTGCAACTGACCCTGCTTAACCCCCTCAGCTCCTGCCTTTTTAACCCTATAAGACCTACTCTTTTTATTTAATGATGCAAAATTACACGTATTTTGCTTATCATGTATTATTTTTCTAATACTGTCAACATTATTAATTGAATATTATTGTATTTGAGGAGGTTTTATATTTTAATTTACATAATTATGTTTAATAGTCAATGTAATCCCCATTCCAATAATAGTCAATTTGTTATTTTCCCCCACCATAAGATCATTTTATACCCTTAAATTGAAGAACTGCATCTCATTGTTCATATCCTTCTATATTCAGAGAGTCAATTATATGAGCTAAAGGTAAGTGATCATCATCCCGTTCTCAATATTTTTGCATAGTATTTTAATGTTTGGGAGCTGTTCGAGCTCAACCTCTTCAAAATTAGCTTGTGCATCTGCAATTGCTCCACTAAAATTAGGTGCCATTGTAGCAATTATATCATCGTCAGAGTTACGGCTTGAACGCTTCATCGATACATCAATAGAATCTCTTTTCATCCGGTATACTCCACTTCACCTCTTTCTCTCAATTGCTTATTTCTCCATGGCCTTTGTTTTAAATTATTGTTACTCCTTACATATATTTACTTTGACAAAAGTAACATCATCATCAGGTGTTTGAAACTAGTTATCGCTTAGAAATTTAATTTCTAGCCTTTCAAGCCCCCCAAATAAGTATAATGAACTCAGCAATATCCTCTTCACTATATGATTCTTGCGTCTCTTCACCATATTCTATACTATATATCAATTTATATAGTAATATACATCATTAATTGATTGCAACAAATTTCTAGCTATCCTTAATAAAATTTGCTTCTTTATATTAAAATTTTTCTTGAAGGCATTAATTTTAATGAGATTATGCACCATGGGGATACCATTTCTTATTTTTTTTATTTTTATTTTTTTTTGCTTGTTTGCATAGTTATAATATTTTAACTCATGAATAGGCTTGGCTTTCTTTGATCTGTTTTCATTTGTATAAGATGAAATTAGGAAAATCTTGTGTACCAAGAGAATCTAGATAATATGATACATATTATAGTACTAATACTTCTCATTTCGCAAAATCATTATGTGTATTGCTCTATTTTGGTTATTTGTGGGTTGTTCTATTACATTTGTTAAGGTCTGTTAATATGAGTTTGTATTATTGGTAAATTATTTTTTGACCTTACTAACCTTGTAAATTAGAATAAATATTATTTTAATCACAAATCCAAATTTAAACTAGAAATATCTAACATATAGAAATAAAATTAAGAGTAATAATATTATCTTTATTTTTAGTAGTTATAGTAGTAAACCTGTCAAACTCGGTCAAAACTAGGTAGTTCGATTGGGAACCATTCAAACCGGTTGACCCTGATTTTTCTTTTCTTAAAAAAGAACATATTTTTTATACAGAACCATAAATAAATGAGCTTCTGCTGCCATCCCCACTCTCACCTCACTTCTCCACCTATGTCACCATTTCAAAACAAAAAATAGCAACATGGAAGAAGAGAAGGAGAAAAACCATGAATGCAAGGTGAGGAGCAAAAGTAATTTTATGATAAGTTTATGAAGGAGAATGTGAGAACGAAGGGGATTAAGGGAATAGAAAAACAAGAGGAGTCTCAGAGGAGGAAAGGATAAAAGGAAAAGAGAAAAGAAAAAAGAAGAGTTCATTCAAAGGTGTGAGGAAAATGGAGAAAAGGACGGATAAAAGGAAAAAAATAATTAAAAAAAACAAGATAGTGCAGCACTGTGACTGAGGCAAGGACAAGTGAAGAAGTAAAAGAATTTTGACTGTTTTCTCCATAGGGAGAACCTGGGCCTTCTATTTTGCTTAAAAAAAGTTCATTTGTTTTCTCTTTTTTATAGAGGATATCTTAAATGATAGTTGGAAAATTTTCAAAACAGGCAAAATTATATTAGTAATATATGATCTACAAATTAGAATTTTTTAAGAAGTTAAGATTTGAACATTTATTCTAAAAAATAAAATAAGAAAGAACGTCATCACTTATTCAAAATATTGTAGTTTTTTAAAAGGTGAGTAAATAGTTCTTAAATTCTTATTTCATGACTAAGTCAATTATACATTATATAAATTTACTTTTACTAAAAATGATTTTGTTATTTTATTTTAGAACCAACTCGACTATATGCAGTGTTCCATTCCGCCAAAGCTTGTTGGAATTAAACCCAACTCAGTCACCATAACCCCACAAAGATATCAAAAGGACCTGTGCTCCGTTTATATGCAGAGAATTAGGGTCTGGTCATGCAAGCACTTTCGTCTTTAAATTTTATGAATTTTAACATTCTTCAATTATATTTAGTGAAAAATATTGTGTGCTATGTGTGTAAATGAATTATTTTTTTATTACTGTGCATGTTTGAATAGGATGAAGTAATTCAACATGTTTTAAAATACATTCTTACCTGGATAAAAAATTTTTTCTTAAAATAACATAGTAAAAATTTTAATTTTATATTTTCAAATAATATCCTTATCGACCATTGGTTAGACTAGTAGAACTAATAAACCAATTTACAATAACTCAATCGGTTCGATCTCCGGTCCGATTTTCTAAATGCCGATTTTCCTGATTTATAGTTTATAATTTTCTTAAAGTTTTTATTAAGAGTTTTTCAAAGACAAATATATCAATAAAAATTATATTAAACAGAAAAGTGCATTTAGTTAACAAAATGCATTATCTAACAAAGAACAAAATAAATATAAAATATATTAAAAGTTACAGATGTAGTCCTAGTGTGCCGAATGTGTTTTGCTTGAACATTCCTACACGGGATGTGTTTTTAGAACATGTCTATATGGGTATCTTGCTAAGACAACAAAAAATTAAGTTAAAAGGGGACTCCTCTTTAAAAACACGATTATTTGAAGAAAAAACTCTTAACCCACATGCATGTTTTTACTTACTCTAATTCTTTTGTCTTTTTTGCTCTTCTTTTTGCACTAAATTAAAGTCATTGGTTGGGTCTTTTTAAAAAAATTTAAACCCAATGCTTGTTAATACACAAGATCAATATAATATGGTTAGTAAAAGGGTGTCGAGTAAAAGAGAAAGGCATGACCACGTATATTATTATCTTCCTAAATTAATTTTATAAAAATAATCAATTTTATTAGCTAATATTATTCCTCAATTAGTTAAAACTTAAAAATATAAAATAACCAAACTAAAAACTAACGAGAGCTAAACCAATAACGGATCTTTAGAACCTTAAATCCACCACCTACCTATATATTAATGATTTAATTTTATTTAGAAGAAAAAGATTACACCTTTTATGTGCTAATTTAGACTACAAGTTTTGATTCACTAAAGAAACATATTGTACTTAGATGCATGATATAACTCATCTAACCATTAGCTTGATTTATTCACTCTAGGACAACTCATTTATAAATAGTTTGAACTATTCAATTCTAAACCCACAATATATTTTTAAAGATCACATATCTCTCGTACTAAAAATTGCAACAATTAAGTATAGATAAAAGTACCAACTAACCCAAATAATTATTCTACAAGAACAATAACAAAAAAATATTTAATTAAATAAATAAACATCCCAAGAATATGTAATCACAAAAAATATTTTAACAAAATCTCCAAAATTAAATAAACAATACGATTCTAAATAGATAATTAAAAGGAAAGAAAGAACATATGCCTTCAATGCATTCAATGGTTGCCACGGCTCTCTCTCTCCATTGATATTGAATTATTCAAGAGAAAGCCCTCTACTTGCGGCCCCTCTATATAGGTATATTAGTTGGTTGAATTCCAATTCGACTGTAAGAAATCATGCTAACAAACTTGGATTCAAAAACCACGTCACCCATTATTCATGTCTACTCGTAAAGCACTCTAAATACATTTATTCATTGGCCTTTTAAAAAACCTAAAAATCAAATCTAGTCTCAATGGTATCTTAAAATATGATCATCTCCTGTTCCTCTAATCTTCCTCTTTATTTATTCATTTATTTCTACATTAATATAAATAGTTCAATGCCTTCTTTTTTGTGCGTCATTGTTCCTCATGTCATGTTTTCTTTGCAAGTAGCCTTGAAGTTGTAAGTTCTCTGTCCCCTAATTTTTTATCTGATTTATTCAAACGTTTATAAGAACTTGATGTCTCTAAAAGTAGGGTTAACGTAAATCATTTACTTCCAATGTTCGATAACATTTCTAACATATGACTTGTTTTCAAAGGAAGAAAAGAAGGGATCTTTTGGTCCTATTAGTATAGACTTGCAATTGATTGAATTTATTTTTTTAAAAAAAATTTTAAATTCTTTCTAAGAGAAGATGAAGAACCAAAAGAAATATTTTAAAAATTTTAATCTCTTAAAAGAAATTTATATAATTTTTTACATTGTACCCCACATTTTTTATCACAAAGGATAAATAATAATCGGTTAACTTAAATCCAACAACTATACTTTGAGTGGTTTTCGAATACCACCTTTACAACGTAAGATGATCTTCATTAGTTAATATTTAATTGTTGTAACATTTTTTTAACACAAGAAATAGTGTATTTGGATTGAAGTTAGAAACAAAATTGGTTATTTTTTCTTTTTAACTTTGCATAATCTCTTGGAAATAATTTACTTTCTATAACGTGCTTGAAAGAAATCTCCACTTGTTTTAATCTACGATAAATAAATAAATAAATCTCCACTATTTTCAAACTAACATCTTCTCATTATAAACATCAGGTAAGGCATTTAGTAAAATGACTGCAACATTTTCATCAGAGATTTTCTCTCCAACGTTTTGTAACTCCAGAATGATTTTATTTAAATCATCGATATTTTCAGAAAGAGATTCTGTTCCACACATTTTGAAACCAAAAAGCTGTTCTTTTAAATAAATTTTGTTTGAAAGAGATTTTCCTAAATACGACTTTTCCAAGTTTGTCCAGATTTCAAAAGCATTGTCTTTTTCATCAATTTCCCATAAAACGTTATCAGATAAATGCAAGGTGAGGCAACTATGAGCATCACCTAGTTTTTCTTTAAGGATTTCACCCTTCCAAGATTCTGAGTATTCTTCAAGGCTACAAATAGCAGGAGCAATTTTGTTTTCTACCAAAACTGCTTTCATTTTCCTCCGCCACATTACAAAATCAGATTTGCCATCAAACCTGTCAGTCTCAGTTTTTGGTACTGACATGTTTTAACGGCAAATAAGTGTAACTAGGTGGTTTCAGAAAAATGAAAGATTTGAAAAGGTTTTGTCTAAAACTTGTTCGGATTTTCCTTTAAAATAGTGGAAAGATCTCCCAAAGAAAAACGGCGTTTGTTTGTTTTAATTTGTTGATTAGGTTTGGTTTTGATTACAAAACAGCGTGGTACATACGGCACAGAAAGAAACCGAATCAAAGTATTAACAAATAGAATAACGGCAGGAACTGGAACAAACAAAAACAGCAAAAAAAGACAGAAAGAAGAAACCTTTTGAAATCAGCAATGAAAAAAAAAAACCTCCAAGTCACAGATACTTGGAATCTCTTGGATCCAAGCCAGGGTTGGGTTTTGGTTTTGAAAAAAAAGGAAAAAAACAGAGAATAGAAAAAAGCAATAGAAACTGGAAATGATAAAAGAACAGAAGCAGAACAATAGTAAAGCAGTAATAAGCAGTAATAGTAAATAGCACGGCGGCAAGTCAGCACAACAACAATCAACAGGGAAACAGAACCGGCGGCGAGCCGAGACAGAGATAATATAAAAAATGGCTATAAAACCGAAAAATAGTAAACCAGATAAAGCCGGTGGCAAGCCGAAAATAAAAAACAGAACAATAAAAAAACTGTAAATAGAAGGAAGGAGAAGAACCGGTGGCAAGCCGAAAATACCTCTCAGATCCGATGATTGCTGCCGAGCGCCGGAACTAGAGAGCCGAAAATCGTGGCTCTGATACCAATTGTTGGAGAAAACCTCCTAATTACTATTTCAAAATCTATTACTATTACAAATTTAATAATAAAATACAGCAGAAAAAGGAAAGAAAGCAGAAAGATTTGATATCTCTACAGGACAGAATTGCTCAAGGATTAATCCGCAAAACAACACCCAAATCAGTAACAAAAATAACCCAATAAAACAAAGAAAGGTTTTGCTCACCACTGTGGGACAGCCGTCCAACAGAAAATCAAAGAGATGACCAAAGAGCGCAGAACTGAGGGGTTATTCAACCAAGAACAGTCGCTGAACAACGGCGTAGCTGCGTCGAGGTGATGGTCGTAAGAAAGGATGATGATCAGGTTTCTAACCCTAAGATAAGAGCCTCAAACCGGGAAGAATCACTGGCAACCGAACGATCTCTATTTGTCTCTCTTTTCTTTCCTCACGACTATCTCTCTCAAACTCACCAACAGATAACAATGGTGACAGAAGACAAAGCTGTAAAACAGCATAGACAGAGAGAACAGCAACGACAGAACCAACCAGGAAGGAGTAGAAAAGCTGGGGTCTTGAAGACTCCAAAAGATGCAAGGAGAGTGAGACAGCAGAGAGAAGATCGAGAGTGACTGTGAGTAAAACTGAGGAGACCATCATTAACAAGGAGCCAGCCGAACGGTTGCGCGGGTCACCAGCAAGCGACCCGGATGGCTAGCCCAGGCCGCAGGTATCTCGCGGAAGACACGGTCAAGGGGTGGTTTAGAGGCAACAGCAAGATGGACTCGGTCAAAGAGATGGCCCAAACAACAGACAGCAAGAAGGACGGCCCAAATGGCAGCCCAAGCAGAGCACAAGAAGCCAATCAGTCTTGGTTGAGGTCCAAAGCATCACTGGGTCAATAAATAAGGGAGAATTGGGCTGGAAAATGGGAAAATTGTTGAGAAAAGAGCTGTTAAGCCTACAATTACGATATAAAATTAAGTTCATTTGTGCAAATATTAATGTATTTTTCTATCATGACTCTCCAAAATAAGTAAAAATTAATTAGTTATCAAGTACAAAAAATATTAATTTATAATTAAATAATACACGGAATTTGTAATATTAAGTATTTATGCTAGTGTTCTCATCAATTTCTAGATATTCATGATTTGTTGTGAATTTTGCGTTGGTAAATCTTGATATCCTACCTACTAAATAGATATGAATCTTACATATTCTTTTTCATGAAAAACAAAAAATCAGATAAATTTGTCCAATCTGCATATTCTCATTCCTCAAATTTCTGTTCAAATACATACAATTAGGGTAGAGTTAGAGCTCATTGAAGTACTAGGGTTTGAGGTCATCTTCGAATTTGTGAAATTTTACTGATGCTATGAAACCATTCTTACCTACAAATTATCATCTAGTTTTCATTTGGATGTCTTCTCATGTTAATGAATATAGTTGCTTCCTGATCTTTAATATTCCTGATACTACGATTTGATGTGTTGAATATTATGATATGTTGAGCACTACTATGATTGTTTATTGCCATGTTCTCCATTTATTAAAATAAGTGGCTTTTAACTTCTTTTGAGTGATAAGTTGTTTTTAGGCTTTTAGCTTAAAATACACTCACAGGCACATGGATTTATGGGCCTAGCTCACACATTTATCATTTCGATATAGGATTAAAGGAAGAGCTATGAGGAGATAATCTTTTAGAGTGAAGTACGAGACATCAATGGACCTTATGTAATAGCGAGTTTATTCGTGGACCTGAACATCCTATTATCATGACGGACTAACTGTCAAAAGGTAGGTTCCTACTAACCTCCCACTAGAACCTAGGGAGGTAGTTGGGGATATCATAATTTTCTTTTGCTCTCATTAATGATAGTGATACTTTTCAATATGTTAGCTCGTTATAAACTATACTCAGAAAAAAATTTCATTGTGAATGTTTCCATATTTTGGAGTCTTCCTACCCATGACATAATGATGCGATGTTTTTCATTGAATATACTTAGAGATTAAATAAGGACTCTATTGATTAGATAGTTGATAATTGCTGTTCTAATTTTATTGATGGTTTCTCTTGTCTATTGTTTGATGATATGCATATTGAATATAAAGGGAGAGGACTTGATAGCTCTCATTTTTTGCTAACCACTGCTTAAATCTTTTGTGATGGATTTCCATGAGAATGCATATTCGAAGAAGATTCAAGGTATTTGTCAAACTGTTGATGGTCTAGACTCAACATTTCCTCTTAGATTTCTTCGTTCGGAACATACTTGAAGCATATGATTGATGAAACATGATCCTATCTTTGATGAAGGAAAAATTGGAACTGCATAAATTGTTTGTTTTTTATCCTAGTTATTGGTCATATGAGAATGGCATTCTTGAACTTCCTTGTTACTTCTATAAACCTTAATTTTTTTTTTTTGAAGTTCGCGGATTAATGTGTATGAATTTAAATTGATGAAGTCTAATTATCTTGTTATCCGTGAGTCCATCTTAAAAATACTTTGAGAATTGAGAGTTTGAAATAATACTTTTCTTTCAAACAGAAGAAATTCATTCTGCAAGGAATTCACGAATGGTTTTTGCAGTATATTTAGGAAGAAAGCTTGCATTATTTTTAAAAATGATTGAGAACAGTCAAGTGTATTGAACGTGGACTTTTTTTTTCTTATTTAGGGTTAGTAAAATTTTGTTTTTTTTTTTTAAATACTGATGATTCTCTAATAATTAAAAGGTATGAAAAACTTGTTTATATACATTTTTCAATATCAATTGAATATTCAAAATACTACGATTGTAAGATGAAAACTTTGAATTGTTGTTATTAAAGATTATAGAACTTTTGCCTCTTAATTATTTGCTCAATAAAGTTAAATTTTTATTTGATTATCAAAATGATATCAAAAAAATTTAACCTTATTAATCTAACATATTTATTATGTATTATTTTTCTAAAACTGTTAATATTAGTAATTTAATATTATTGCATCTCGGGAGGTTTTGGTGTTTCATTTTACATAATTATATTGAATGGTCAATGTATTGCCCATTCCAATAATTGTCTATTTTTTTTTACTCATCATTAGATCATTTTATACCCTTAAATTGAAGAATACCATCTCCTGGTTTATCTCCTTCTATATTTAGAGAGTCAATTATATGAGGTAATGGTGAGAGATCAT
Source organism: Catharanthus roseus (assembly GCA_028651295.1). Lineage (NCBI taxonomy): Eukaryota > Viridiplantae > Streptophyta > Magnoliopsida > Gentianales > Apocynaceae > Catharanthus > Catharanthus roseus. The sequence goes on from JAPQWS010000019.1 coordinate 74,478, forward strand.
CTTCCCGTTCTATTAGTTTGGCATTGTATTTGAATGCTGAGGACCTATTAGAGCTACATCCTCTTCCAAATTAGCTTATGCATCTTCAGTTCCTCCACTAAAATTAGTCACCATTAGGAATTTATAGCGTCGGTAGAGTTACGACTTGAGTGCTCCATTGTCTCATGAATAGAACCTCTTATCATCTGATATATACCACTTCCCCTCTTTGCTCCTAATTGCTGACTTCACCATGGCCTTTGCTTTAAAATGCTGTTACTCCTTATGTAATGTCCTCATTAGGTGTTAAAAACTAGTTGTCACCTAGAAATTTAATTTCTAGCATTATCAGTTCCCCAAATAAGTATCATAAACTCAGCAATATCCTCTTCCCTATTTGATTCTTGCGTCTCTTCACCATATTCTATTCTATATATCAATTTATATAAAAATATATACCATTAATTGAGTGGAACAAATTTCTTGTTATTTCTTCTAAGAACTTTAAAGGGCTTAGCAAATTATGTGATTGGGTACCTGAGATTAATACAATTCCTTAATAAAATTTTCTTCCTTATGTTAAAATTTGTCTTCAGGGCATCAATTTTTTATGAGATTATGCAAAGTGTGGATACCATTTTTTTTATTTTGTTAGTTTAATTTTTTTTTTTTTTTTTGCTTGTTTGCATAGTTACAAATTTTTTTTAAATTATGAAGAGGCTTGGCTTTATTTTGATATGTTTTTATTTGTATAAGATAAAACTAGGCAAAATCTTAGGTATCCAGAGAATCTTGATAATATGATGCATATTATAATACTAACACTACTGACTTAGCAAAATCATTTTGTATATTGCTCTATTTGGTTGTTTGTGTCTTGTTCAGTGACATTTGCTAAGGTCTGAACCTTGTAAATTTGAATGACCATTTTTTTAATTACAAATATAAATTTATACTTGAAATATCAAACATATATAAAATAAAATTAAGAGTACTTATGTTATCTTTAGTTTAGTAGTTATAATAGTAAAACTGTCAAACTCAGTCAAAATCAGGCAGTTTGATTGGGAACCAGTTGAACCTGTTGACCCCGATTTGTTTCGTTTCTTCAAGCAAAATATATTTTGAAATAAAACAAAAGACGAATGAGCTTCTACCGCCATCCTTGATGTCACCTCACTTCTCCACCGATGTCATCCAACCATTTCAAAACCAAAAATAGCAATATGGAAGAAAAGAAGGAGAGAAGCCAAGAATTTTAGGTGAGGAGCAAATTAAGTGTATGATAAGTTTATGAAAGGAGGAGAATGCAAGAATGAAGGGGATTAGGGAAGTAGGAAAAGAAGAGGAGTTTGTGAGGAGAAAGGGATAAGAAGGAAAAAGAAAAGAAAAAAGCAAGAGTTCACACTAAGATGTAAGGAAAAATGGAGAAAAAGAAGGATAAAAGGAAAACAATAATAAATAAAAAAACAAGATAGTGTTGTGGGACTGCGACTAAGGTAAGGAAAAGTGAAGAAGAAAAATAATTTGGACTGTTTTTGCTATAGGGAGAACTTGGCCCACTTATTTAGCCCAAAAGAAGATCATTTGTTTTCTCTTTTTTATAGAGGATATCTCAAAAATAATTGTTGGAAAAATATTTTAAAAGAGGCAAAACAATATTAGCAATATATGATCTATAAATTAGAATTTTTTTAAGAAGTTAAGATTTGAACAATTAATCTAAAAAAAAAAAAGAAAGAACGTCATCACTTAAAAAATATTTTGATTTTTTAAAAGGTGAATAAATAGTTCATAAATTCTTTTTTCATTACTAGTCAATTATACATGATATAAATTTACTTTTACTAAAATAATTTTGTTTTTCTAATTTTACTTTTTATTTTATGCTAAATAAAATGTAAGGAGTGGTAGAACCCAGTATTAACCACAATTAAGGGACAAACTCGCTAATATGGAATGTTCCGTTCCACTAAAACTCGTTGGAATTAAACCCAACTTAGTCGTTGTAACTCCACAAAGGTACTAAGAGGACCAGTGCTCCATTTATATGCAGAGAATCAGAGTGTACTCGAGTGAGCGCTTTAGTTTTTAAATTTTAATAGATCTTTAACATTCTTGAATTATCCTTTTTAATTATATTTAGTGAAGATTAGCGTGTGTGGTATGTTTGTAAATGAATTACTTCTTATTACTATGCATGTTTGAATAGGATGAAATAATTTTAAGATGTTTTAAAACACTTTCTTACCTGGATGAAACTTTTTTGCTTAGTTATTAATATGGTTATAATTTTCATAAACTATTACCTAATATCTTGTTAGACAACTGGTTCGATCTCCGGTCCGATTTTCTCAACCTCTAGTTTTCTTTGAGAGTTTTTATGATTTATAGTTTAGAATTTTCTTAAAAATTTTATTCAGAGTTTTTTCTAAGACAAATATATCAAAAAACATTATATCAAAACAGAAAAGTAGATTTAGTTAGTAAAAAGCGTTATGAAAAAAAACAAAATTAATATAGAATATATTAAAAATTATATATGAAGTCCTAATGTGCGGAATGTGTTTTAATGGAGAATTCCCCACAGTACGTTTCTAGAACATGCCTATATGGGTCTCCTACTAAGACAACAAAAATTAGATTAAAAGAGGACTCTTCTTTAAAAACACGATTATTTGAGGAAAAACTCTTAGATCTCACCTGTATGTTTTGACTTACTCTAATTCTTTTGTCTTTTTTCCCTGATTTTCGCACTAAATTAAAGTCATTGGTCAGAATTTTTCTAACAAATTTTAAACCCAATACTTGTAAGTGCACAAGATAAATGTAATACGATTGGTAAAAAGGTGTCAAACCACAAAGAAAGGCATAATTACGTAAATTATTATCTTACTAAACTAATTTTATAAAAATTATCAATTTTTTTAGCTAATATTATATCTCAATTAATTAAAATTCATAAATAAACTAACCAAATTAAAAACTAACAAAAGTTTAACTAATAGAGATAATTTAGAACCTTGAATCCACCACTAAACTATATATCAATGATTTAATTTTATTTAGGAAAAAAAGATTAGACGTTTTATGTGATGATGTAGGTTACAAATTTCGATTCACTAAAGAAACATATTATGCTTAAATGCATCATATTGCCCATCATCTAGCCAATAGCATGATTTATTCAATTCTATGACATATCTCATTTATAATTAGCATGAACTATTCATTCTAAAACTCACAATATACTTGCAAAAATTACATATCTATCATACTCAAAACTATAATAATTATGCATGGATAAAAGTATCAATTAAACTAAATCATTTTTTCTACAAGGAAAATTACCAAAACTTAACCTAATGAAATAAATAAGCATCCCAAGAACATATAATCACATAAATATTCTAGTAAATTCTCCAAAAATAAAATAAACAATACGATTATAAACGGAAAATTAATTCATGGTTAAAAGAAAAGAAAAAAACAAATTCTTGAAAAAGAATATAGGGCTTAAATACCTTCAATGGTTCCTGTGGCTTCCTCTCTCCTTTGATATTTAATCACTCAAGAGCAAGCCCTTGGCTTGCGGCCCCACTATATAGCTATATTAGTTAGTGAAATTCAAATTCGATTGGAAGAAAACTCACTAACATACTTGGATTCAAATGCCACGTCAGCCACCCCTTCTTTTCTGTTTGTTCTTTTTAATTTTGCTTTCTTTTTATCCTTCCTTTGGATGTGTTAACATAAATTGTTCCTTCCACTTCTTTTTAATGCAAGAAATTACAAAGGATGAGCATGGTTTTTTCCCTTACAATTCTAAAACTTAAGGAAAAAAGGGAAAATAAATAAATCAAATAAAATATTTCTAGAAATTAAATGAGTACTACTGTCAAGGATTGATAAATAAAACTTAAAAGGTCTTCATTTGCAAAAAAATAATCACCTCTATAAGTCATTATAATTTCATTTTTTCTTCACTTTAGCCTTGCAAATCTAATAAAGATTAAAGTAATTTTTTTCAATTAAACTCAAAATAAACATGAATTTAATTAAAATAAATACCAAAATCTACTCTCTTATAAAAGTCTCTAAAGGGGTAATGATGATTTAAATATTTAATTTTCTTACTTTTTTTTTAAAAAAAATTCTTAATATATGTTGGTAATCCTAAAAAAAAAAAAAAAAAAAGAGAACTCGTTGGTCATCCTAAATAAAAATCCTTGTTATGATATTTTTTCCCACAATCACATTGAATACCAAAGAGTTAATCCCTTATTTGTTAAATTAATTGACCAAAATTTTATTAGTTAAGAGTTTATTGAATTAAGTGCGTTTGATAACATATATCATTAAGTACTTAATACTTAAGTGTGTTAGATTAAATTTTTCAAACAACTTAATTGTTTAGGATGTGTTTAATTATAATTGTAAACATTAAGAGAAATTTTTTTATTAACTGTGAAGTTTGAGAATATGTATATTATTTGTCAAATTATTACACTTTTTTTTATATATATTTACAACTTATTAATTAATTCATCATTCAGAATCAGATTCACTAGTTAAACTTAAAGTTAGTAATTAAGAATTTGAACAATTCAAACATTACGCTTCTATTTTTATATATGGCGACGTTATTTTTGTTGCAAGTTTTTATGTGAAGCCCAATTTTTGTTTGGGCTTTTCAGAAGATTTGAAATATATAAAGTTAGTTAGACTAATTTATAAACTTTAAGGACTATGGGAACAATATCAAATTATTACGGAGATGTTTGTATATGCCTAGAACTCTGTGGCTTTTGTAGGTATTTTACTTCATGATATCATTTTATTTAATTTAAAAATGGAAAAAAAAGAAAAAATTAAAGAAAAAAGAAACATATTAGAAAAAAAGAAATAAGAAAAATATTGTATGTTAAAGTATCTTCTTTGTCATAATAATTAGCCGATTTGATTTCATCGTTTCCTCTTATGAGTGTGTGATTTCCCTTAAGTTTTTTTTTTCTTTTACATTGGTGGGAATTGATGTTTATCTTGCACATGATGTTACAAAAGCGTTTTGGTTTATTTTAGAAGTCGGGATTTGTAACTGGAGATTATAGTGTAGTAGGAGTTTGTTGAACTTTTCTCTATTGTTCTTTTGGCTCTTTAAGCTATATTTCCAAAATGTTTATCCTACTTTTAATCCAAGCTACGTTACAACCTATGTGTTTAATGGCTTCTTGACTTGCTTGTGTTTTTGTCATTTTATTTGGAGGAGAGATGAAATAATGGGCAAGCTTAAATTAGACCATGACTATTGAGTGGGTAATTGAGAAAAAAAATTATCCTTTGCAGTGTGAGTGTTCATGTAGCAAGTGAAGGTTTTGCATATTGTTACTCTAATCATGTGGGATAGTTTGTCGTAAGATTCTATGTTCGTGATACTAGTACGTTTTCAATTATGAGCTTTTGGAATTTGTCTAATTGATTTTTTATGGAAACTCTTAGTTGAGGACTTACACATGTTTTTACAACTCTGCTTGGTATTATTAAGTTTATTTTCCTTGAGGACAAGTAAAATCTAAGCTCGGGGGAGTTTGATAGGGACTAAAGTTTCATGTTCATAGTAATCATCATTTGTCATGATTTTAATGAACTTATGACTTATTTTTATTGATTTTCCTTTATATGGATGAGATTACTTCTTCACCCTTATTTGTTTTGCAGGGTGAAGGAGTTTTGCTATTTAAATGGACGATAAGGAATTTAATTGCAGAAAACAGTATAAGATTGGATCAAGGAATACTCTGGGATAGATTTATAAATAGAGGAGCACAAGAAAAGGGCCTAAGTTATGAAGTTTAGCATTGTGTGTCATCAAGAAAGTCACTTCGCAATTAAGTTGAATCCCCAAAAGAAGCTTCAAGGGTTTGGACACTTTGTGTGGGCGGTCAAAATTTACGCGGCTATTCAAGACTCTCAAGATTTGAAAGATTTTGGGACATTTTACGCGGGCACGCAAAATTTCTCGCGCCCCCGTAAAATATGTCATCAATTATATTAGAAGACTTAAAAGTTTGATTTATTATTATTATTCTTTCTTTTATTCTTTTATTTTAAAGGATGATGAGGACACATAATAGGGTATTATTGTAATAGTGTAGGGTGAAAAACACTGAGGAGTCAGAGATGGTTTAGGGGCTATCGTTCTTCTCTCTTTCTTTTCTTATCATTTCTTTTCTTTCTATTCTTCTAAGAACCCAAGTTTTTAGGATTTCAATTGAAGAACAAGAATTTCTTGTTTCAACAATTTTTGAATGCTCTACTTCAGATTTTGAATTCAATTCATCGAGTAGAGTTCTTTTTTTCTCTCTCCTGTCCTTTTTTTATTTGTTTATTAATTATGCGCAAGATGAGTATGTTGATGATTATAGTTGATTGTTCAGATATGTGTGGTTAATTTCTTTATCTAGGACGGGATAAGCCCAATGAATTTATATTGGTTGAGGGGTTGATTCAATTTTGTTGTGTTTATTGTTGGTCATTGTTTATTTCTTGTGTTCTTAATGCCTGCTGTTATAAACCTAGCTATAATTGTTGATTTTAGATAATTGGGTGAAGAACTGACCGAAAGGTGAGACCCATTATTGGAGGAGTAAGAATTAAACAGGAATTTTTATATCGAGAGAGTAGTTTAATTGTGCTTGAGGAGCAAACGATTATAAAAAATCTTAATCGGTAAAGTTCAATTTAATCACCATGAGTATATAGGTTAGTTTGGTTTAGATATATTATTGTACTTCGATGGAAGCCAATAATTACCCTAGGATAATTTGCCTTTTTGGTCACATAATTAATAGTTTAGGATAGTTAATTCCGTATTAATAGAGTTCTTTGTGGTGAACCCCGATCCTAGATGTTTTCTTCGTAGTTTATTTTTAGAAGCTTTTGACTTTGTTTTAGTTAGTTTTTTGTTATTTAGTAAAAATATTTTAATCATCAAATTAGATTGACTTAGATAATTAAATTTGCAATAGTTGGTACTTCCTAAAAGTGCCACAAATTTTGTGGTACTTTTTAAAGCATCACATAAAAGTGCTACAAACTTATCAAAATATAAGAAAATCTCATTAAAAAAATGTCACGAAATTATGGCAAGAACTCAAATGCCACAAAATATGATGCAAACTCAAATGCCACAAAAAATGGTACTAAAGTATGGTACAAACTTAAATGTTTCAAATAATACCACAAAAATATTGCACAAATTTTTAAAGGCCACTAATTAACACACATATACACACACACACATATGCATATATATGTATATGCACAAGTACATATCTATATATACATACATTGTGTATATATATGTATATATAACTCAATAATCAATACTAAGGGATATGTTAGTTCAATATATGGTCACGTATTTTATTTTTATTGGGGTTCGAATTTCGTAATAAAATAAAAATTATTAAATTGTATTTCATTAAATAAAATTAAAATACTTTTGTGCATTTATCGAAAAGTTCAACAAAAAGTATCATATCCTTCAACAAATTTGTGTCATTAGATAAGTGCCACAAGTTGGGCGACCAATATATCTGCGGCATTTATGAAGTGCAAGAAAAAACAACACAACTTTCGGTGGCATTTTAATAAAGAGCCGGATAAATGCCACAAATGAGTTTTCGTGGCATTTAAGAAGCTTTTGGGGCACTTAGTGTGTGCCACCAAAGTCCAATGCTTCCATAATGTCTGACTTTCTCTAATTCTTTTTTTTTTTCCTTATTTGTCTTCTACTCACTATTCGTGATGAATTTCAAATTGATAATCCTCACCCACTGCGAAACATAGAAAGAAACGAGATTTCTCAAATTATTGAAGAACCAAATGGTAATGTTTTAATTCGATTTAATTCAATGCACGAACAAGAATCTGGTTCTAAAATCCCTATAGAACCTAGTAGACATTCATTTGCACATTCTCGTACGCGTTCTTTTGCAGAATCAACTAAACAATCATTCAGAATGCCCAACTCAATTCATGTACCCCATAAAGTTCTGATTCCAGCAGTTTCCACATCACCGCCATTATCTCCAACCGCATCTCAAATGAAAGGTGAGATCGACGTTATTCATAAGGTTATCAATATCGATTTTGATTCATTAGAACAAGATATTTTAGATCCGGAAAATGATGACAAACGAAAATGGTTTTCTCAATTGGATTCTTTTTGTCAAGAAAAAATTAAACAAGAATGGATTAATGATATTAATCGGTTAAACACTCCTTTTGATTTTTTCTGTTGGCTAGAATATTTCCTAATCAAATTAGGCATTGACGAAGATCCTTTCAAAATATCTTTTATTAATGTCCAAACAAGTTTAGCAAAAAATGGAAACTCAATGACGGTAATATTGTTACTCAAGTCATCCGCCTTTGCAATCTATACGCTTAGACACTCCTGATGGTGAACTCATTGCCTCACCATTTAAAAAAGGGAAAGATAGTGATGATTCAATCAAGATGGACGATGTTAGAAAGATCTATCATCAGAATAATTATTCCAATCAGATTTTACATACTATTGCTAACCAAGTTGATTCTTTATCTTCTGAAATCAAATCTATTCCCAGATCCAATACTTCCAAATTTCCAGCAAGCTATTCCTCTCCTCATTTCCAGCCTAGCACCCTATCAAGAGACCAAGAAGCAAAACTCACTTTACCATCCTCATCATCATCTATTCCTCCATCTTCTTCTCCATTATTGAGTAAGATTTCTCAAACTCTAGAGAAAACAACTCAAATCTTCCCAGTTCGTCAAAGATCAATACTATTGACCAGGAAGACCAGGATGATTCCATCAGTTCAAGTCATGATAGTAGCCTTTCGATGGATAATGAACTTATTCAAAAAATTAACCAAGTCGAAGATTCATTTTTAGAACCTCAAGAAATAGACCACAATAACATTAATAAAATACGACGACACAAATTTTCAAATGCTAAATGGAAAACGTCCGACACAAGGAATTATTATCCAAGACCAACTCCCCCCGATATTCAATACGAGGAAAGAGCAAAGTTTCATACGGCCCATTATGATGGAAATTCAATTTCTAATTGGAATATAAACGGCAAAAGTGAATACGAAATCTTAAATACATTACAAGAAATGGGAATGGCAAAGATTGCCTACAAGGTTAAGAATATACCCGAGCAAAATGCAGCAATGTTTTTAATTGCGGGATTCACAGGACAACTCAAGTATTGGTGGGATAATTCGTTAACACTGCAAGAAAAAATGGCCATTATCGATCATACCATTGAAATTGAAGATGATCAAGGTAACATTTCTTTACAACATGATTCATGTGATTTTTTACTCGTTACTATTGCAATGCATTTTGTAGTAAACCCAAAGGAAGAATTATCTTCTTCAAAAGTATTTTTAACAAATCTACGGTGCCCTACTTTAACAGATTTTCGATGGTATAAAGATATGTTTTTAACATATGTACTCAAAAGACCTGATTGCAATGCACCTTTTTGGAAAGAAAAATTTGTTACAGGATTACGAAACCTCTTTTCCCAACGTATTATTAATCACCTTCAAAAAGAAATGGGTTTAGAACAAATCGATTTCAATTTAATGACCTATGGTCAACTTTTTGCAATCATTAAACAAGAAGCTTTAGCTGCATGTCAAGAATTAAAATTCCAAGCAAAATATGGCAGTGAACGGAGTTAGGATCATTTTGTGAAGCCTTTGGTATTAAAGGCATCAAAGCTCCTTCTGCCCAGATTAAGAAACATTCTTTGGCACGGAAAACTAGGTATTCAAGACAGCCCAGATATTCAAGACGACCTGGCTATTCAAAACCAAATTTTTATAAAAAACCAAAGAGAAAAAATTCCAAAAAGATTACTTGTTTTAAATGTGGAAAACCAGGTCATAAAGCCAATGTTTGCCGCAGCAACATTAATGAAATTCTCGATCAGTTTCCTGAATTGAACAAAGAACTCAAAGAAAAATTAAGTATCTCCTTAGTTCAAGACGATTCCTCTACAGACCATGATCCTGAAGATTTTCAAGATTTCAGCAGTACACACGAAGGTAATTTATCCTCTCCTTGTGCTTGCAAAACCATTAATATGATTCGTTATTCAGACAATACCGCCAAAGATCAGAAAGAGTTAATTTTTTATATTATTCAAGACCTTCCCCCTGAAGCACAGAAAAGACAATTAGAAAAACTCAAAACCTTAATTCTTCGGGAAGAATCCAGTTCTGCTGGCTTAGTAGAACCATTTAGTATTTCAAAAATGTTTGACCGATACCCGCACATGAATCCTCAAATTCGGCAACATAGTACCAAAGAATTACAAACAGAAATTCATTCATTAAAGGCTCAGGTAAAGGAGTTAAAAGAAAGAGTTTTTTCAGTAGAAACAAAGAATCTAGAGTTAGATACTCAAATAGCCTTATTACAGTTTCGTAATTCTAAAGGAAAAGACGTTATTGACGAGTCATCTATTCCAAACTTCACTTTAGCAGAAATTCCAATTCCAAAAACCAACCCTAGTGATTCTAAATTTATTTCAATTATTGATAAAATTACATTTCAAAAATGGAATATATATGTTACTATTTCTATCGGCACCTTCAAATCTACATTCACGGCTATGCTGGATAGTGGAGCAGATCAAAGTTGCATACGTGATGGAATGATTCCTACAAAGTATTACGTCCCTACTAATGAATCTCTGGTCACTGCCAATGCAATGCCTTTACAGGTGAAAGGTAAACTCATCAAAACTGCAATTTGCAACGATAATTACTGTTTCAAACACCAATTCATCGTCGTAGAAGATTTAAACACTGATATCATCTTAGGAACTCCTTTTCTTACTCAAATTTATCCTTTTTGGGTCAATCAGCATGGTTTAGGAACAAAAATCATGGGTAATACAGTTATATTCAAAGTTTTGAATCCTGTCAAACAAAAAGAGTTATTCTTGTTACAAGAAAATTCAATTTATAAACAGGTAAATACTATTCAAAGAATACAGAATAAAATTCGATTTTTGGAAGAAGACCTTTCATATGAAAGGATAGAGGAACATTTATCAAGCCCTGCTCTTCAACAAAGAATTTTGGATTTCGAAAAATTAATTAAACAGGAAGTATGTTCAGATATTCCAAACGCATTTTGGGACAGAAACAAACATATTGTTTCTTTACCCTATGAAAAAGATTTTTCAGAAAAGCAAATTCCTACAAAGGCCCGACCTATTCAAATGAATTCTGAAATGTTAGAAGTATGCAAAAAGGAAATTCAAGACTTGTTAGACAAAAAATTAATTCGAGCCTCCAAATCTCCCTGGAGTTGTGCTGCCTTTTATGTTATGAAACAGGCAGAAAAAGAGCGCAGTGTTCCAAGATTATGCAAATGAGGATGACATAAAATGCTGTGCTGACTCTGATACCAAAACGAACCCAGGATATAAAATTGAATAAAATTGAAGAAATCTAATTGAAAGATACCAAAACGAACCCAGGATTGAATAAAACGAACCCAGGATATAAAATTGAATAAAATTGAAGAAATATAATTGAAAGATAATTAAATATTTGAAAAGACAATAGAAGAAGCTTACTTGAAAAATAGAGTTGAAAATAATTCTTGGAAGTTGAATTAAAACTTGAGATGATATAGGATACAAGAGATGATAGGAGAGGCCGAGTTCAAAGGTTTACACAAGCTTAGAAGAGAAACTTTCGAGCTCTCCCTCTCCTATCATCTCTTGTATCCTATATCATCTCAAGTTTTAATTCAACTTCCAAGAATTATTTTCAACTCTATTTTTCAAGTAAGCTTCTTCTATTGTCTTTTCAAATATTTAATTATCTTTCAATTATATTTCTTCAATTTTATTCAATTTTATATCCTGGGTTCGTTTTATTCAATCTTGGGTTCGTTTTGGTATCTTTCAATTATATTTCTTCAATTTTATTCAATTTTATATCCTGGGTTCGTTTTGGTATCAGACCCAGCACAGCATTTTATGTCATCCTCATTTGCATAATCTATCTGCATACATATCACACAGTGTGTTTATTTTCATTTCTGCGTGTTGGTAAGACGTTGGTCAGCTAGTAAGACCGTTCGTAAGCCCATCTGGTTAGGGTGTTCCCAGCATAGTGGTCCCGTTGTTCCCACTAAGACTTGTATCTAGACACATAACATGATTTTTATGCATTAGAAATGGCAAATCTGGTAAGAAAAATGTTTTCTTCAGGCTCCAGCCTAGATTCAAAAAGAATAGTTCAAAGTAAGGAAGAACACATTCAATGTAATTTCAACGATTGGACTATTCCAGAAGAACAAATAGAAACTATTTGCAAAATAGGAACCTTTGATTTCAAAACAGCTTTTTTAGTCAAAACTCATGAAGAAACAATGAATATTCAAGAAAAATTTCAAACTATTCCTCTTTTATCCAAAGCCTCATTAAGTAAATATGCTGAAAAAGGTTTTCGCTACATTCATTATGGCCTCATTCAAGTTGCAGTCAAACCACTAGTTCATATTGGGGTAGATGCTCCAGTTTATTTAGCTCTTCGCGATAAACGATTAAAACGTTATAAACCATCTTTGTTAGCTATGATCCAAACCAATATTTGCAATGGACCAATTTATTTCAATTGTGCTCCTAATTATTCTGTTTCTTTAACTGATCCATTAATAATGAATTCCTTAGTCTTAGATATTCATATGCAATGTGATGAATTCGAAAAACTCACAGAACAATTTGTTGTTATGTATCGAGTTTATTATCGATTACTGAGCTCTCAATTAAACCCTAGATTTAAACTGATTCCAACATCTAGAGACGAGATAGTTCTTCTCCATATAGAAGCAGAAAAGTCTAAGACCTTTATTCCTAAAAGATTAAAATGGCATGAGATCACTATTCCTGATGAATTTCAAATTGATAATCCTCATCCACTGCGAAACATAGAAAGAAACGAGATTTCTCAAATTATTGAAGAACCAAATGGTAATGTTTTAATTCGATTTAATTCAATGCGCGAACAAGAATCTGGTTCTAAAATCCCTATAGAACCTAATAGACATTCATTTGCACATTCTCGTACGCGTTCTTTTCCAGAATCAACTGAACAATCATTCAGAATGCCCAACTCAATTCATGTACACCATACAGCTCCGATTCCAGAAGTTTCCACATCACCGCCATTATCTCCAACCGCGTCTCAAATGAAAGGTGAGATCGACGTTATTCGTAAGGTTATCAATATCGATTTGATTCATTAGAACAAGATATTTTAGATCTGGAAAATGATGACAAATGAAAATGGTTTTCTCAATTGGATTCTTTTTATCAAGAAAAAATTAAACAAGAATGGATTAATGATATTAATCGGTTAAACACTCCTTTTGATTTTTTATAAAAATCTGGTTTTGAATAGCTAGGTCGTCTTGAATATCTGGGCTGTCTTGAATGCCTGGTTTTCCGTGCCAAAGAATGTTTCTTAATCTGGGCAGAAGGAGCTTTGATGCCTTTAATACCAAAGGCTTCACAAAATGATCCTAACTCGCGACGTTCACTGCCATATTTTGCTTGGAATTTTAATTCTTGACATGCAGCTAAAGCTTCTTGTTTAATGATTGCAAAAAGTTGACCATAGGTCATTAAATTGAAATCGATTTGTTCTAAACCCATTTCTTTTTGAAGGTGATTAATAATACGTTGGGAAAAGAGGTTTGGTAATCCTATAACAAATTTTTCTTTCCAAAAAGGTGCATTGCAATCAGGTCTTTTGAGTACATATGTTAAAAACATATCTTTATACCATCGAAAATCTGTTAAACTAGGGCACCGTAGATTTGTTAAAAATACTTTTGAAGAAGATAATTCTTCCTTTGGGTATCCTACAAAATGCATTGCAATAGTAACGAGTAAAAAATCACATGAATCATGTTGTAAAGAAATGTTACCTTGATCATCTTCAGTTTCAATGGTATGATCGATAATGGCCATTTTTTCTTGCAGTGTTAACGAATTATCCCACCAATACTTGAGTTGTCCTGTGAATCCCGCAATTAAAAACATTGCTGCATTTTGCTCGGGTATATTCTTAACCTTGTAGGCAATCTTTGCCATTCCCATTTCTTGTAATATATTTAAGATTTCGTATTCACTTTTGCCGTCTATATTCCAATTAGAAATTGAATTTCCATCATAATGGGCCGTATGAAACTTTGCTCTTTCCTCGTATTGAATATCGGGGGGAGTTGGTCTTGGATAATAATTCCTTGTGTCGGACGTTTTCCATTTAGCATTTGAAAATTTGTGTCGTCGTATTTTATTAATGTTATTGTGGTCTATTTCTTGAGGTTCTAAAAATGAATCTTCGACTTGGTTAATTTTTTGAATAAGTTCATATCTATATATATATACATTGTGTATATATATGTATATATATAACTCAATAATCAATACTAAGGGATATGTTAGTTCAATATATGGTCACGTATTTTATTTTTATTGGGGTTCGAATTTCGTAATAAAATAAAAATTATTAAATTGTATTTCATTAAATAAAATTAAAATACTTTTGTGCATTTATCAAAAAGTTCAACAAAAAGTATCATATCCTTCAACAAATTTGTGTCATTAGATAAGTGCCACAAGTTGGGCGACCAATATATCTGCGGCATTTATGAAGTGCAAGAAAAAACAACACAACTTTCGGTGGCATTTTAATAAAGAGGCGGATAAATGCCACAAATGAGTTTTCGTGGCATTTAAGAAGCTTTTGGGGAACTGTGTGCCACCAAAGTCCAATGCTTCCATAGTGTCTGACTTTCTCTAAATCTTTTCTTTTTTTCCTTATTTGTCCTCTACATTAAAGTTCTCATAATTTTACTTTCTCTACACTTAATTTAGACCTTCAAATCTAATAAAGGGTAAACGAAGTGATTTTTCTAATTAAATTTAAATTATACAAGAATTTAGTTCAATTAATTATACACAAATCTAGAATTGCAAATCTAATAACATGTAAACTGAAGTTATTAATATATTTATATTTATATATTTATTAGGTAATATCATGTTCGACCACTGGTTTGACCGTTTGAACCGATGAACTAATGAACTAGTAGCTTGGCCAGTTCGATCTTTAGTCAAACTTTTCAACATTGGCTATTCCTTAAGAGGTTTTAAGTTTTCGTGTTTTGAATTTCTTAAAATTTTGACTAGAGTTTTTTCGAGATAAATGTATCAAAAAAATTATATTAAAGAAAAGTATAATTAGTTAATTAAACAACTGTATCTAACAAAAAAAGAAAAGAACAAGTATTGAATATATTACAAAAAAGACATAAAACTGTAATATTATAACCAATGCGCGGAAGAAGTTTCTGATAAAATGTCCCTACGCGGCAAGTGTTTTGAGAGTACGTCTCCATGGGTCTCTTTCTAAGGAAACAAAAATTGGGTTAATCACCAATTGGTTTTGACTTACTCTAATTCTTTAATCTTTTTTGCCCTTATTTCGCACTCAATTAACGTCATTATAATTTCACTTTGTCTTCACTTTAGCCTTGCACAAGTAATAAAGATTAAAGGAAGTTATTTTTCCAATTAAACTTAAAATACATTAGAATTTAATTAAAAAAGATAACAAAATTTACTCTCTTACAAAAGTCTCTAAAGGAGTCATGATTATTTACATGGTAAACTTTCTTAATTTTTTTAATTTCCTAATAATACTTTGGTCATCTAAAATATAAACCCTTGTTATGATATTTTTTCCCACAATCACATTGAACACCAAGAAGTTAAAGCATTATTTGTTAAATTAATTGACCCCTTACTTTTTCCTCCTTTGTACGGAGGTGTTTGGAGAGCAGATCACTCAGGAGGTGGAGGGAGAAAAGCATTCCAAGTGGCAAGAAGCGGCCCCAAGATTTCACATTTATTCTTTGCGGAAGACCTTTGATGAGGCAACAGAGAAACAAGCTTCTCTCACCTCTTGAAATTTATTAGTTAAAAGCTTATTTAATTAAGTATGTTTGATAACATATATTACTAAGTATTTAATATATAAGTGCTTTTTATTATAATTTTAACAAATCACTTAATTGTATAAAATGTGCTTAATTGTAGTTGTAAATTTTAAATGAAAATTTTTTGCTTAGTTACTAAGTTTGAAATCTTAATATATATTATTTTACAAATAATCATACTTTTTTGGATATAATTACCACTTAACATTTAAGTCATCATTCAAATTTAAATTTAGTGTCCAAACTTAATATTCAGAATTCAAAACTTAAACAACTCAATCTTCATGCTTCAATTTTATTTTTATAAAATGGGGCCTAAAATTACAATAGTTTAAACTGCTTCCGATAATCGTTATTATGAAGAAGAAGTAATTACCAAGTAAAAGCTTTGTAAGGTTTAGCTAGAGAGACAGAAGGTCAAAAATTTATTAAAGCAAAAAAAATCATTTAATTAAAAAAATTTATAAGTATATTATCCCAATTGTAATACATCTTGCTAAAGGAACAAAGGAAGTGCTTGGTCCAGTAGTTTTCGCTAGCATATATAGAGACTTAAGCTTGTTGAAAGGAATAATGACTGCCTCAAAAAATGTAGATAGTGAAGATCGAGGTCCAGAATAGTGTATTTAAGTTATACTCTTTGGGCTCCATTTCATTTGGTACAACTTTTGGCACAGGAAAAGTTCCTAATATTTTAACTAGATGTTAAGTCTCTTAGGCCCATTGAGGCAAGGACTACCCTATTGAAAGGTAAACATAAATTGTAGATTGGGAATGTTTGGTTAATCAGTAATTTTCTTTTGAGGATTTTTTATGTATGTGGACTTGTTTTTTATTCATTTTTTATGTGAAGCCTAATTTTTGTGTGGCCTTTTTAGAAGATTTAAGTTAGTTAGAGTTATTTATTAAATTTAAGGACAGGGGGAAAATAATAAAATTAATTAACTTACTTGAAGTTAATTGGAAAGGAATTATATATCAACTTATGTGTTAAGTATTAAAATATTGCATTCTTACACCTTTTATAATTAGTCTTTTAATGCATTTTGTGTTATATTGGTATGAAATCTACTCATTTCATCCTATTCCATGTTTTAGGTACCTGGAACTAAATTGTGAATGTTAAGGCTTAGAAGGTGAAGAAGTTTGGTTATGAGATTTGCGTAAGATGTTGCACACCATGTGCAAGAAAGTGCGCAGAACTACTAAAGCTGGTTTTTTCTACGTGATGCACGAGATGCATGTAAGTAAACTTAGTCTTTACCAATACCTTTAAGTGACTATGTATAATGAACCTTTGTGCATCATTTTTTATGAAATATCTAATACATCAAAGTTGCATTTTTATTTTATCCAATTTGTGCCTACTTTTCAAGGGTTACTCGAACAGGTACTACATATTTATTGAAAAGAATTTTATGTATTTTTCTCTAATATGAAACCTAAATATGTTAAGGAAGAAGTTATGAAGTTTCGTATTTTTCAATTTAGTTTCGTATTTTTCTCTTAGATCTCACCGTATGTTTTGACTAACTCTAATTCTTTTGTCTTCTTTTATTCCATCAAATTTTCTCCACCTTCACTTCACCACCACAAAATTCTTTACTACTGCATGTGCAGCAAGTTTCTGCCTAAACAGGGTAGTAGTGGTGGCGGTGGCGGTGAATAATAGAGAGTTTTTCTGTTTTCTCTCTTTCATTATATTTTATTTTCTTTCACTATTTTTCCTTTGATGTTTTGTTTTGTTTTTATTGTAATTTATCAGCGTTTTTCTTTCTATACTTTTCTTTATGTGTTGGTGTGGGGATGGCTTCCCGTGTATTTTACTTCTTTATTATCTGTGGGAGCGCCTCCCATGTATGTTTTATTTGTTTGTTTGTGAGTCTTGCCCCTACATTGAGGACAACGTGGTCTTAAGTATGGGGGGTAATTCATTCTTTTTGTCACTTTACTGTCATTCTTCATTTTCCTTATGAAAAGTAAAAAAAAAAAAGAATAAAAAATCTGAAAATAAAAAAAATTTCTTAGTTTTCTTTTCCTTTCCTTTTGAAATAACCAAAAAGATTTTTGTTATATTCCTTTTTGCCACTTTGAGTAGAATGCTAGATCACGACACTGTCGGGATTTTTCAAAAGGGCATAGCACTTGTGCGTTTGGAAAAACTTATTTGCATAATATTCGTACATGTTAGGGTAGGCCATTCCTTTATTGCTTTCACCTTCTCTTGATCCACATGACGGCCTTGAGAACTCACCACATAACTTAGAAAAGTCACTTTTTCAAAGAAAAACTCAAATTTTCAAAGGTTATCATATAAGTTCTCACTTCTCAAAACTAAGAAAACTTGTTTAAGATGATGCAAATGATCTTCATAAGTTTTGCTATAGATCAAAACATCATCAAAATGGACAACAATAATTTTACAAATAAAATTCTTCAACACATTATGCATAAGTCTCATGAATGTACTCGGAGCATTAGTTAAACCAAAAGGTTTAACTAGCCATTTAACTAGCCAAAATTAGTTTTGAAAGCCATTTTCCACTCATCCCCATCTCTCATTCTAATTTCATAGTACACTGATTTTAAATCAATCTTTTAAAATATTTCAGAATCATGCAACTCGTCAAGCAAATCATCTAATCCAGGAATAGGATGTCTATACTTGATAGTTATATTATTAATGGCTCGACAATCTACACACATACGCCATGTACTATCATTCTTTGGAACTATTAAAAATTGAAGAGCCCAAGGGTTTAAGCTTTCTCTTACATATCCTTTTGAGAGCGATCCTCAACTTGTCTTCTTAGCTCCTTTATCTCTTCAGGAGGATTTCCATAAGCCGATCTATTTGGCAACACCGCTTCGGGTACCAAATCAATTGATGCTCAATCCCTCTCAAGGGAGGAAGTCCACCGGGCATCTCCTCGGAAAAGATATCTTTAAACACTTCAATAATCTTTACTATTGGATTAGACAAAGAAGACAAATTATCCTTAGTAGAAATAAATGTTCCCTTGGAATAGAGAAGTAACACCATCTCCTCCTTTTAATGGCTTCTATGATCTCACTCTCCTTTGCATAGAAGCATCTTTTCTCTCTCTTGCAACTATCACTCTTTATCTTCTCTCTCTTCACTTTTTTCTCTCTAGGGCTTTCCACACTCACTTCTTTTTCCCTCTTCAATACCCTTTTCTTTTTCTCACTCTCTAGTCTCTCTTTTTCTCTCATTTTATTTTATTTTACAAAGACTTGACTAGGAGTTAAGGGATTCAACAAAAAATTTTCCCCATCCTTTTCAAAATTGTAGGTGTTTTTCACACCATCATGAATAGCCTTTCTCTCATATTACCAAGGCTGTCCTAACAACATATGCCCTGTATGCAGAGGAGCACATTGCAAAGAATCTCATTATTGTATGACCTCTTAGCAATAGACACTAGCACTAGTTTGTTTACTTTCACTTCTACACTATCATTCAACCAATGAGGCTTATAAGGCTTAGGATGCTTGAGAAGAGGTAACTTCAACTTTTCCACAAGATAAGTGCTAGCTACATTAGTGCAAACTACTACTATCAGTAATAAGGTTAGCCACCTTACCTCCTACAAAGCATTTAGTGTGAAAGATATTTTCTCTTTGAGTGCTAGTCTCCTTCTTATGGGCTTGAGTAGATAAATCTCTAAAAGTCACAAAGCTCATACCTCTTCATCGGCTTCAAAAGAGGCAATATCTTTTGTCTTCACTACTTCCCCCTTTTTCAACAATAACCACTTTGCAATCATCATCACTCTTCTCAATCCAACCATATAAGTCTTCACTAAACACCAAACTTCTGTTGGTAGGACAATTTATATCAATATGCCCGATACCATTGCACTTTAAATACCTTCTGAATTAGTGATCAACTTTCCTTTGTCTTCCACCTTAGGCTTAGAATGATCTTTGAAAGCCACCTTAGGCGTATCCTCTTTCTTTGGTAACCTCTTGTACGTTGATGTTTGAGGTTTAGGCACCGCACTTCTTGAAGAAGGTAGATTAGTTTTAGAGAACCCAATCCTCTTCCTTAGATATTTAATCATGATAACCAAATGACACATATCTTCATAAGTGGTGTAAGGATATAACTCTAGTTGATTAGCTATATATTAGTTATGTGCCCTAGGCCAATTGACTTACATTTATATTGGTTATTTTTGAGGCATGTATTTTGAATTGTATTTTATGCTCTTGGTCATCAAGTATGTGACTTGGTAGTAAAACCTTCTTGCTAATAAAATATTATTCTTGCTTATCCCTTGTTTTATCACATCTTCTGTTATTAAACTAGTATGAAGTTCATTGATGATCAAGTTTTGTTGATCATGAATATGAGATATAAAATCAATTCATAAATACATATTGCGATTATTATATTGGGCATGACCCAAAGTGAAGAAGAAATATTACATAGCTTTAAGTCATAAGTATTTATTCACAGTTTTATGTTTGGTGTCCTTTGACCTAATGTTTGTAATACTTCTTGCATGAGGAGAAAATATATTTTGACATAGTCAAACATCACTTTTAAATCAGACGATCATTATGACTATTGATTGGGCTCTTTTATTGTCATGGTTTTAATATAAGAGATAGTGAAAGGGATTTGTCTCTCTCTCTCTCTCTCTCTCTCTCTCTCTCTTATTCGAAGAAAGATATTAATGGGCCCCTCGATAAGGAAGACTGGATAATATGCATTGTCATGCTCAAATAAGTATTAATAAGCTGTTATTAATATTATTTGTTGGAACAGTGTACCTGGTGATCAAGTAAATAGTTAATCAAGTTTTATAAGGATGACTCAGTCCATGCCTTATACATAATTAGGATATCGTCTGACAAAATGACTGAATATTATAATTGATGTTAGGTTATCATATCTTTTACTTAACTTGGTAAAGATAATGTCTTGCTAGAGGCCACTTATGTTTTGTGGATAAATGTATAGGACATTTTTATTCACTGCTAACACTAAGTGAACCTACAGGGTCACACGCATAGATGATCTTGTGAGCACGATGTCTACGTTCAATGAATCTAGATCGTGTCCAGATTCGTTGAAAGTATACGAAAACATATCAGATTCCATGTTGTATATATTTGGTAAGTTAAATAAGTAACTAACTTATTTTATCAAATAAATGAAATTAATTACTTAATAATATTCATCCAACCGTTGGATGATTATAAGAAGAGATGGACGAGTTTAAATTGCCATTAGATCACAATTAGGGTTCTGATGTGGATAACTATAAAAGGTTATGTTAACTTTTTTCGTAGTAGTCATCCTTTGAAAAGAAGAAAAAGAAAAAAACTTTAACCCTATAATAGCGAGAATTGTGTCTTGCCTCTCTCTCTCTCTCTCTCAAATTCCAAAGCATTACCAAATAGTTAGGGTTCGTTCTGAATAGTTTTCAGAACACAGAGGGGCTATTATCTCGTTTGCTTGTAGAGAGGTCGTCGCGTGGATAACGGTAGAGGGCGATGCGTAAACAGCAGCCACCTAGCGCATCGAAAACATTGAGGTAGTTTTCTTTCCAATTGACTTTTTTAGTATGTGGGGATCATGTGGTGGTTTTCGTAATTTTTTTAATTATGTTTTGTCTACGAATTCAAATAGAAAACATAATAATAAAAAACAACTACGAAACGTACAACTATATTTCACGTTTACAAATTGATATTTTATGTTGGAATAAACTATTTATAAACAAAATAGTTTCACATTAAATAATTAGTTTACGAAAACATAAAGCATATTAGTGAAATACGTTCACATTTACGAATTATTATATTTATGTTTTATTAAACTATTTATTTAATAGTTTTATATAGTTTTACCGAAAAAAGTCTCTAATACCACTGTTGGAATTTGTAGACAAGACAAATCACAATAAAAGAAAAAACTACGAAAACCACCAAATGGATCCGCACATGCCAAAACTTAATTATGTATTTTATATATTTGGTAAGTTAAATAAGTAACTAATTTATTTATCAAATAAATGAAACTAATTACTTAATAATATTCATCTAACCGTTGGATGATTACATGAATAGACGAACGAGATTAAATTGTCATTAGATGACAATTAGGGAGATGTGGATAGCTATAAAAGGTTATGTTAACCTTTTCCGCTGTAGTCTTCTTCTGGTACAAAGGAAAAAAACTTTAACCCTAGAGTAGCGAGAATTATGTCTTGCCTCTCTCTCTCCCTCTCTATAAAATTCCAAAGCATTACAAAATAGTTGGGGTTCGTTCTGAATAGTTTTCAAAACGTCGAGGACCTAGCATCCCGTTCACTTGTAGCGGAGGTCGTCGCGTGGATACTAGTAGAGGGCAAAACGTAAATAGCAGTGCCTACACAAGTAGCGGCATTGCAAACATTAAGGTAGTCTTCTTTCCAATCGGTTTGTCTCGTATGTGCGGATCCTGTTCTTGGTTTTCGTGGTTCATTTTAAAAATTATGCTTTGTCTATGAAGTCCAACACTATATCCCTATTGAGACCACTTAGAAATCTAGAAATTGAAGCATCATTGTCGTCCTCCAAGCTCAATCTCAAAGTGTACAACTCCAATTCTTTCCTATATTCTTCAACATTTTTTCTTGCTTAAGGGTCATCAACTTGAATCTTCCTATAATAATATTCTTGTACAGATCTTTCTTTCATGAGAGTCATCAACACTACCCAAGTTTCTACTGGTTGCCTTCCATTTCTCAACTTGTAAGTGACAATCCTTTTCCACCAACGAAGTGTATAACCCGAAAATTCGGCAATGACTAAATTCACCTTGACTATGTAGCTATAGCTTCTCACCATGAATAGATTCTCTACTTGTCTTTCCTAATCAAGGAACACATTTGGATCACTCTCATCCTTGAAGCTAGGCACTTCCACTTGATATTGTCAAGAAATTTATCCCCTTGTTGATTACCATAGTAGCCACCATTGCATACTTGGCCAACATTATTAGGATTATCTTCATAATCCATACCAATTATCCTCATGCCATGATTTATGTCTTGGAAATTCTTCTTGTGGTCTATATTTTCCTCTTCCTCCTAGACCTCCTCTTCTTTCACCTCTAACTTGTGGTGTTTCTTGATATCCACCTTCATGAAATTGATAAGAATTTTGAATCTGCATGTCATTGTATCATGAGTAGAAACATTATCAAAAGGTCTTTGATGGTGCGGTGATTTAATACCGGCAAGGTTATCTCCAACTTTTTGCTCCATTGTGACACTAATTTTTCCCTTCTTAAGCTCTTCAACATCTCTAGGAACACTTTGGTATCAGTCAATTTATTGTTGCATAAACCGCAAAGTCTCATTCAAATTGCTCATTGAATGTTCAGTAGTACCTTCTTGATGAGATTGAGTAGGCATATGATCATTCGTAGACATTATTAAACTTGCAAATTAAACAAATAAAAACAAATAAAAGGACCTCCCAATCACTCTTTTAGCGTTTACACCCTTTCATGATCACTCAATTCACTCGTGTTTACACTCTTATTGGCTTTTATCAAGATAAGCTCTCCATCTTGCCTTTTCCAATCACTTAACACTCAAGTCTCTACAAGATCCTTTAAACTTGTTAGCCAACTCAAATCAAGAGCATCAATCCCAAGCAAGCAAAAAATCAATGCACTTAGTTGGATGAGTATTCAAAGAAAAAAATTATCAAACACTTGAGATGTAAGAATTTCACGGAATATAATCTATGGAATAGAACCAAAAAACATGATTGATCGTCAACCAAGGAAATAATTTATGAGTCAAAAACAAAGAAATTCAAAACAATTAAGCAAAACAAAGACCATAAGAGTATTAGAACAAATTTGTAGGAAACAGGAGATGATGACACCCCGATACTAAAACATCAATAACTCGAAAACTAAAAATTAAGATTAGATAAGAGTAATGCAAGAAGATTCCACATTCAAAGAGGTTGAAAATAAGCAGAAATTTCAATTGAGTTGGATCAGTATAACACAAGTTATATTCAAATTAATCAACACTTCTTCTGCAATCGTGAATCCGAAATACATTCCACAATTCAATCAAATTGAGCGAACAAATGACCTCCAAATTGAGCACAACTTATTTCAAATGAATGAAAACTCAAAGAAGAACATCTCCATGAAATTTCATCAGCAAATTAGGACAAATTACATTCGATGTTTCAATTGATTTTTCTTTACTTACTTTTGCATGATCTTCATAGAATTTTGTTTGATCATCAAGAACTTTCACTTTTTTGTTTTATTTTTCACAAATTTTAAACAACTACAAATAAAGTTTACCTTCAATTGGAGGTCGCTCTCATACCACTTTGATGGGAATCTTCAATTGCAAGTAGATTTGATTCCACACCTTCTAAAGATCACCTCCTTCATGAAGAACCTCTATTTAGGATTTTGTAGCTTCAACACTCCAATAGAAAAACTATGAGGATCCAAGCCTAATAAACCAAACATTGAGAGGAAAAGCTCTTTCCTAAATTGATAGTAAGAACCACTTGACGAAACTAAGGCCTCAAATCCCCAACTACACAATCTAGAATACCTAGGATTAATTGAATCAAAGAACAAGAACTCTAAAACTCAATAAACGAAAGGAATTAAGATGATCGATTGAATTCCATAGATTCATCAACCTAAGGCAATCAATTGTTCAATACTAAGGACATTAACTCTTAGCAAGCTAACAAAGCAAGGGTGAAGAACCCTAGAGCCAAAGAGAATTCTCTCTCAACAATTTCAGCAAAATTCATTCAAGATTAGTTACAATCAATGTATAATGAGATTTTTATAAGTTAAGCACTAACCCTAGTTTAACAAGTGCTTAATGACTTAAATTACCTCTAAACCCCTTGTATTAAAGCTGGAAAAATAACTTGAATTAAAAAATCCTGCCAATAAGGACGCATAGGCACTTTCCATCTCGAGAGCTACTGGAGACGGTCGGGTAGAACCTACTGTCGGTGGTAGGTGCAATCTTCAACAAGGCTATCTATCCAAAAACCTGCCAGCGACAGTAGGGTTGGGCTTACCGGTAGTGGTAGGGTAGGTTTCTCCAAATACTTAGCGAATTTCTCCTCCAATTTGTTCCTTTATTTGGTCATTGCTAATTGAACACTTGGAAAACAATTTTGTTACCCTTTCTTGGTCTTCAAACCCTTCCAATTCGCTCTTCAAAGCTTCCTCCAAATAAGCAACCAGGCCCTTATCATCCAAAGCTTTGAGTTTCCTTCTTTGAGCTCTACAGAGTGGTCCACTCTTGGCTTCCAAAGGTGATTGAATTGTACGGTTCACACCAGAAAGATTCATACCATTTCAACCAAAGGTTAACTCTCTTAGGCCTACTAAGGCAAGGGCTGCCCTAAGGAATGGTAAACAGATATTTGAGATTGGGAATGTTTGGCCAATCATTAGTTCTTCTTGTGAAAATTTTCCATGGTGACCTTATTTCTTAAACATAACTAATTAGTCCTTTCAAAAATTTTCAAAGGAAAAAGAAACATGAATATCATTAGCAAATATTCTAACGAAGAATTAGAATCTTTTACTTGATGCTTGAGAGTGTGTGTTCTTATTGGTATAGATTGTGAAGAGTTATATAATCCACATCGTGTAGCACTTCAATTTGGATATGATCAAGATCTTCTTGGATTGGCCACTTCTTCAAATATGAGTATTGAAGTCTCACTAGTAAATTATACTTGGCCTTTAAGTATTGACCAATCGATGCACTTTCCATCAATGTTGTCCAAACAAGCGGTAAGCATTCATTAGTTAAATTGGTGGAGGAATTTCGTTTCAGCTCCAACAAAAACTTGTTTGATTCGACGAGGAAAAAGAAGTTTACCTAAAGGAAGAAATTACTTTCGGAATCAAGAATAAATCATAGTGCTTAAACCTAAAATTAGTGGACAGGCCTTGAATGTGTAACATATTAAAGTAGAAGAAGAAGATAATTACCCTGATCTCCCACCAGGTTTCTATCCCAAGATCAAATAAGCTATTAGCATGAATGATCTATCAGAGTCTTTCTCCAAGGGTCAAAGTCTATCGAATCTCTCACAATGTACCAAAATAGCCCGTATGATTTACAAGAGTCTCTTTCCAAGTGTCAAGGAGCACAAAAATATCTCACCATGTACAGAATAACCTGAGTGATTTGCTAAACTCTCTTTCCAAGGGTCAAAATTGACCAAATCATCCCAGCATGTACCAAAATGACGAGAATGACCTACCACAATATCCTCTCAAGAATCAAAATGTATTAGAATCTTCCACCAAAATCGAAATTATTAACTTGAATAATCTAACAATGTCTTCTTATAGGAATCAAATTATTTACCTAAACTATCATCCAGACTCTCTTCTTGAAACCCAAATATTGAAACAGAAATCGATCAAGAGAACAGAGCTAAAAGGAGAAACACATTGTGGGGATTGACACCAAGAGAAGTAATAGCTATGAGAGCTCATATAAACTATAGAAGCTAGGGATGCAAAAAGAGCAAGAACTCAAAGAGATGACAACAAACACTTTGCCAAAGTGCTCTAGCTTAGTTTAATTTATTTTCTGATAACGTCATTTGCTTATAGGAATTTCTAAATGTTGAATTATATCTCTCCTTGTTCTATATGGATACTTTGGTTATCTTTCTACAAATTTTGGCCACTGGTACATTTAACAATCCATGACAGATATGCGCAATCAATTAATTATTTCTCTCGAATGACTATTACATATTTGTTTCTGAAATAGATTTCCATGAATTCTATGATTCTTTCTTATTTACAAATTTGGCTTTTGCATTACTGAAGGACTTCTTACTGTATTAGGGGATGCCTCAAAATATTTTATAACATTCCATGCAAACAAATGCATTACTATGTATTTATTGAGAAATTAGCTATAAATAGACATTCATAATTTTTAGCTTTTACGTTTATAATCATATTTTGAGGTAGAGGGTAATTTTTTCATTTTACATGTGAAATGAAAGGTAATATATGCTGCGAGTACTTACCCCGCTTAACCCTCTCAGCTCCTGCCTTTTTAACCCTATAAGACCTCATCTTTTTATTTACTGTTGCAAAATTACCCATATTTCGCTTATAAAATAACAACATTATCCTCAACTCCAACATCACCTGAGCTCTAAGTTGGATTCCACCATATATTTGTTATTTTTAAAAAATCACGCAAAAAGTTAATGGTTAGAAAAATATTAATAAAATTATTTTGTATAAATTGAAAAGCTAAAATTGTTTGTAGGTATTTATAACTAATTTCTCATACAAAAGAATTACTATAATTGTTTGGTTTTGATTATTTTCTGTATGTTATTTACTTTTCTTAGTTATGTAACATATACGGTACATAGATTTTAATCATATTAATTTGTATTCTGTAACATAGAGCAATCAAATTGTTATTCAGTTCAGATACGGGATCAAAGTCTTGCTTCCAAAGTATCATTGGTATATATAACATAAAAAAGAAGGCCATATATTTGGTAAACTGGACTATTGAATTAAAAATGAACATTGAGGATTGAGAAATGAGCTATATATAAACTAGTCATCTTTTATTCATAGCAAAATTATTTCTCACACATTTATACCTATAAAATTTTGCTTGTGTTACAAACTACACTTAATGTGGTGATTTTTGACATACTTTAGGTATGCACCATGCACGTGGATCCTTTAGTAAAGGTATATTTATTCCTGAAGAGGTGAATATTTCTACAGAAAATTTTTTAGACGATGTCTATTGGAAGATAATGGAGATGTATATTTGCTGCATATGTGTTCCTTGTTTCAGTCGTCTGGCAATCGCTTAATAAGGGGCATCTATGTAGAGGTATGCCTAAAATATGTTGAAAAACTTCAAGTCGTTAAGCATATTTTTCATAAGTGCAACAATGTAAATAGTTTATGAGTACAATAAATGTTCAAAAAAAGTTTTTGACTATGAATAAAAAGATGGCAACAATTTAATTTGTGCAGGTAATGGGGGGAGCAATAAAAGGGCTAGGGAGGGCTACAGCATTCATTTATGTAAACATTAATGTATTTTTCTAAATAAAAATTAATTAGTTATGAAGTAGAGAAAATATTAATTTATAATTATATAATACATGAAATTTGTAATATTAAATATTTATGCCAGCGTTCTCATCAATTTCTAGATATTTAGTATTTGTTGTGGATTTTTCTTTGGTAAATGTTGATATCTAACTTGCTAAATAGATAGGAATCTTGTACATTCTTTTTCATGAAAAAAAAAAAAAAAAAAAAAAAAAAAACGGATAAATTTATCCATCCTACATATTCTCATTCCTCACATTCTCCTTCAAATACACACAATTAGGGTCGAGGTAGAGGTCATGGAAGTACTAGGGGTTGGAGGTCATATTTGAATTTGTGAAATTTTACAGATGCTAAGCAACCACTCTTACCTACGCCAAATTATCATCTAGTTTTATTTCGATTTCTTCTCATGTCAACGAATAAGTTGCTTCCTGATCTTTAAATAGATGTCATTAATATTTCTGATACTATGCTTTGGTGTGTTTAATATTATGACATGTTGAACCTTACTATGATTGTTTATTATCATGTTCTTCATTACTTAAAATAAGTAGCTTTTAGCTTATTTTAAATAATAAACTGTTTTTGGGTTGTTAGCTTCAAATAAACTCACAGGCCACATTGAATTTATTAGGCCTAGCTCATACATTTATCATTGCTATACAGATTTAAGGAAGAACCGTGAGGAGATAATCTTTTAGAGTGAAGTACGAGACTTTTATGGATTTACAATTTTTTGATTTATCTACTTTTATCATTAAGAAACTTATTATATGATATAAGTATGTCATTTTGTTTTTCAAAAACCACCTAGTGTTATAGATAGTTTATTCGTGGACCTTAAAAAAAAATCCTATTATCTTCATGGACTAACCGCCAAGAGGTAGGTTCTTACTGACCTTCCTGTAGAACTAGCGAGGTAGTTGGGAATTTCATGATTTTCTTTTGCTGTCATTCGTGATAGAGACATTTTTCAATATGTTAGCTTGTTATGAACTATACTCGGAAAGAATTTCCAAAGTGATTGGTTCAATATTTTTTGCAGTCTTCCTACCCATGTCTCTAGAGATGATGATGCGATGTTTTCCATTTAATCTGCTTTGAGATTAAACAATGACTCTTTGGATTAGACAGTTGATAACTATTCTAGTTTGTTGATGGTCTCTGTTGTCCATTGCTCGATGATATGCATATTGAATATAAAGGGAGAGGACTTGATAGCCCTCATTTTTTTGCAAACCACTGCTTAAATCTTTTATGATGGATTTCCACTAGAATGCATATTCGTAGAAGATTATTGGTATTTGTCTAACCGTTGATGGGTCTAGATTAAGATATTCCTCTTTGATTTCTTCGTCCGGAACATACTTGAAGCATGTGATTGATGAAACTTGATTTTATCTTTCATGAAGGATAAATATGAATTGGATAACTTGATTATTTTTTATCCTACTCATTGGTCATATGAGATTGGCATTCTTCCACTTCCTTGTTACTTCTATAAACCCTATTTTATTATTTTTTTTGAAGTTTGTGGATTAAGGAGTATGAATTTGAATTGATGAAGTCTAATTATCTTGCTATCCATGAGTCCATCTTGAACTACTTTGAGAATGAGAATTTGAAGTATAACTTTTCTTTCAAACAGAAGAAATTCCTTCTCTTAAAAATTCACGAATGGTTTCTAGAGTATTTTGAGGAAGAAAGCTTGCATTATCATTTGCCTTTTTAAGAATTACTAGGGTTTAGAATTTTTAGGGTCTAGGGTTTAACAATTGTGTGCATTGCACGTGGATTTCTTTTAAAAATTAGGATTACTGTAATTTTGTTTTTTAAATAATGACTATTCTCTAATAATTAAAATGTATGAAAAACTTGTTTATACAGATTTTCCAATATCAATTGAATATTAATAATAATAACATGGTAAGATAAAACTTTGAATTGTTTTAATATTAATGGTTGTTATTGCAAATTATAGAACTTTTGCCTCTTAATTATTTTCTTCAATAAACTTAACTTTTTATTTGAATATGAAAAATGATATAAAAAAGTTTCGGATTATTAATCTAACATATTTATCATATATTATTTATCTAATACTGTCAACATTATTAATTTAATATTATTACATCTGAGGAAGTTTTGGTATTTTACTTTACATAATTATATTGAATGGTCAATGTAATTCCCATTAAAATAATTGTCGATTTTTTTCCCCCAACATTAGATCATTTTATACCCTTAAATTGAAGAACACCATCTCCCGATTTATCTCCTTTTATATTAAGAGAGTCAACTATATGAGCTAAACGTGAGAAATTATCTTCCCGTTCTCATTAGTTTTGCATTGTATTTGAATGTTGGGGAGTTGTTCGAGCTCAAACCTCTTCCAAATGAACTTGTGCATCTTCAGTTCCTCCCACAAAAATTAGGCACCATTGCAGCGATTATATCATTGTCAATGTTACTGCATGAATGCTCCTCCATTTACACATGAATAGAGCCTCTTATCATCTGGTATGCTCCACTTCACCTCTTTGCTCCAAATTGCTGACTTCTCCATGGCCTTTGTTTTAAATTGCAATTGCTCCTTACGTCAATTTACTTGGACAAGAGTAACATCCTCATTAGGTGTTTGAAACTAGTTGTCACTCAGAAATTTAATTTCCAGTGTTCCAAGTCCCCCAATTAAGTAGTTTTTTTATGCTTTTGCGGCTGATCAAGGGAGGATCTGAAAATCTTTGTCCTTTAAATGATTTACTGTTGATTGGAGTGCGGCGACGGTGGGTGGATGGTCAAGGAAGAGGAGGAAGGGAAGCAGAAAGAGGACCATTAATTAAGTGCAACAAATTTCTTGTTATCTCTTCTAAGCACTTTAAAGGGCTTAACAAATTATGTGATTTGCTACCTGAGACTAGTACGATTCCTTAATAAAATTTGCTTACTTATATTAAAATTTTTCTTGAGGGCATTAATTTATATGAGGTTATGCAATGTGGAGATACCATTTCGTTAGTTTCTCTCTTTTTTTTTTTTTTTGCTTGTTTGCATAGTGATCAACTTTTTTTAACTTATGAAGAGTCTCGGCTTTATCTTGATTTGTTTTCATTTGTATAAGATAGAACAAGGTGAAATCTTGTGTACTAAGAGAATCTTAATAATATAATGCATATTATAGTTCTAAGACTACTGACTCCGTAAAGCCATTATGTATATTGCTACATTTTTGTTATTTATCTTTTGTTTTGTGACATTTGTTTAGGTCTGTTAATATGAGTTTGTATTATTATTAAATTCTCTTTTGGCTTTAGTAACCTTGTAAATTAGAACGACCGTTTTTTTTAATTACAAATATTAATTTATACTAGAAATATGAAACATATATAAAATAAAATTGAAAGTAATAATATTATCTTTATTTTTAGTAGTTGTAGTAGTAACTGTCAAATCAGTCAATATACGGAAGTTCGATTGGAAATCGCTTGAACCAGTTGACCCTTATTATTCTTTTCTTAAAAAAACATATTTTTGACGCAGAACCACAGACAAATGAGCTTCTACCACCATCCTCAGTCTCATCTCACTTCTCCACCTATGTCATCCAACCATTTCAAAACAAAAAACAGAAACACGAAAGAAAAGAAGGAGAGAAGCAATGAATTTAAGGTAAGGAGCAAAGTAACTGTATGATAAGTTTATGAAGGGGGGAGAATGCGAAAATTAAGGGCATTAGGGGAATAGGAAAATAAGAGGATTCTGTGAGGAGGATGGGATAAGAAGTAAAAAGAAAAGAAAAAAACGAATCCGTCTATGGTGTAAGGAAAATGGAGAAAAAGAAGAATAAGAGGAAAACAATAATAAAAGAAAAAACAAGATAGTGGTGTGGCATGCGCTTGAGACAAGGAAAACGAAGAAGAAAAAGAATTTCGACCATTTTTCCTATAGGGAGAAATTGGGCCTTTTATTTAGCCCAAAAAAAGATAATTGTTTTCTCTTCTTTGTAGAGGATACCACAAAAATGATAGTTACAAAAAAGTTTTAAAAGAGGCAAAATAATAATAGAAATATACGATCCGAAAATTAGAATTTTTTAAGAAGTTACAATTTGGACATTTATTCTAAAATAAACAAGAAAGAACGTCATCACTTATTCAAAATATTTTTTTTTAAAAGGTGAGTAAACACTTCTTAAATTCTTTTTTAATTACTAGTCAATTACACATGATATAAATTTAATTTTACTAAAATAATTTAGTTTTTTTATTTTATTTTTTATTTTGTGCTAAATAAAATGGTAAAGGGCGGTAGAACCGAGTATTAACCCCAATTAAGGGACCAACTTACCAATATGGAATGTTTCTCCGGGGAATTAAACCCAACTTGGTCGCCATAACAACACAAAGATACCAAGAGGACCAGTGCTCTGTTTATATGTAGAGAATCAGTGTCTACTCACGCAAGCGCTTTCGTTTCTTAAATTTTAATAGATCTTTAGTATTCTCAGTTGTACGTTCTCCTGCATCAGCAAAAGGAATAGTAGGTCGATACGCATTCTGATGAATTTTGGGTAATGTTATTTAATAGTTTTTTTATTGTTTACAGTTTCTTTTTAAATTCCTTAACAATAACTTAGTAATCTCTTTCTTATAGGTCAAATTCAAAGAGCTAAAGGCAAATGCAGAACACCTCCATATACAGATCGGCTCGCCAATTTTGAGTGACGAGCAATTGATGTTCGTGGCTGTTGGTGGCAACAACAAAGGTCACGTCTAAAATTTTTGCTCACAATTTTCCCATCTCAGTGTACTGTCAAGCTGGATTCAATACTGACATTGCTCCCTCCTCTCCCTCCAATAAATGACGCCAGATCTGATGTTGCCCAAGTCAATCCTTAGCCACCTACTGATCGTCCCTCCTCCTCTGGCGCACCTTCACCAATGTATTATATTTATGTTTAATACTTATCCATTTGTTGTAATTTCATTTTGAATTCGATACTTACGTATTTGATACTTATACATTGTTTCATATACTATGTATTATGTTATGACGTTTTTGTTATTTTGTAGATTATATATATTGGTTGTTGTTGTCGTTTTCGGAATTCTAGGTGGATTATTAAAATTATAAATAATTTTTTAAAAAAATACATAGTTACTGACCGATTAACGATCGAAGTTTGGTTAGTACCTATTTTCTAAAATTTCAATCAATAAAATTACTGACTGAAAATCTATCAGTGTATAAAAAGTTACTAATCGAAAATCAGTCGGTAAGTTTAAATATTGATTTTATTAATTTGGAAATAAAAAGTTGTTGACCGAATATGTGACTACAAAAAAATTGGTCGATAAATGCTATCAACCAATTTCCCAATCGGTAAGAAGTTGCTTTTTGATAGTTATATATATATCAGCTTTCTTACCCTCCAGGACTTACCTCTCGACTACTCTCTCTCTCTCTCTCTCTCTCTCTCTCTCTCTCTCTCTCTCTCTCTCTCCCCCCATTATTTCTCTTATTAATTATATTTCTCTTTACCATGAAAACATGATAGTTTTGACATTATCTATCTACCTAAAAGTAATTTTTTGCTCTTTGAAATTTCATAAAACAATTAAAAAACAGTGCATTTGAGAATGAGATCAGTTATTACTAATAAAATATCATATTACCAATGTTACCAAAAAATAAATAATAATACAAGATTATCTATAATACTAACGACAATATTTCTCGTTACATTTTTCCATAGTACTTTTTTTCCCAACTGTTTATCTTTTGAAAGTTAAGGTTTATATATTATTGGTTATATTTTTTAAATAAAATTTTACATTAAGAATATTACATAATGAATATTACAAAGGAATTGTTACAAAGATATTGCAAAAGATCCCAATTTTTTTAGTTCAATGATCACAAAATGTCGACTTTTTTTTTTGGAGGGGGGTTATTATGTGTACGCCTTCTTCACTTACAAGAATTTTAAGAATCTTAAATAAGTTGATCGAATAAAAGCATGGGACAAGCAAAGCAATAAAAACATATTGAAGAATCTTCTAAAATAGGGAGTGCTTGAAAAAAAATCAACAACTTTATTCAATAAAACACTTAAACACAACCGCGTAAAAGAAGAAACATTCCCGACTAGTGAATAGCATCTCTAATGATTTTTTTGGTTAAAATGTCGACATGTCCATGTTGTATACATTTTTATATTGTTTAATTTCAGTTTTCGAAGTGTTTTATGTATAAAATGGATTATTTACCCACTGTTTCCCCTCTATTGTTTATAGGTATTGCACAGATGAGTTAGAAGGAAGAATGAAGTGAGACGGGAACCTACAGAGTAAGAACGTACGAAAAAAGAGAAGTGACGCTAATTTCAATCAACAAGTCGGACTTGGCCAGAAGTGACACTAAAAGGACTTCTTGTACAGAGGCAGCCTGGACTCGGTCACCTCAACTGGTTTTTTTGTTCACTTAGTAAGACACTCAATATATTATTTTCATTATCTTTTATAGGGTGGACAGAGGGCGATAAGATGAAAATTAGTTAAATCAAGTTTCAGTAAATAGATTGAAAATTGGAAAACGGAGCGATTTCGGATTTCTTTGGTAAAATCAAGAGAGGAGCTCAATCTACGTCTTGGAGTCGTGGATTCTTCAATTCTACCTCCAAAGCCTTCTAAACTCCTAGTTATTATGAATTCTAAATTGGATTTTACGATATTGATAATGTTTAGTGTCTAAGTTTTTATTATATTTGAGTGGGGTTGAACCCTGGATAAATGTAACATTATTTTCTACGGAATTTATGGAAGAATTTGTTAAATTGCAGTTGATTACTATTTATTGCATTGTTTCTAATACTATTTTTTACCCATAATTGATATCTTTGCGTTAGATTGTTTTGAATTGAGAAAAGAAGAATGATCTATGGCATTAAATGATAGAAATTGGCACTTGATTAGATATAACTATTCTACCTAGGTCAATAGAGAAATCTAATTCACTCTGGTGTGTAATTCAATCATAATTGAGTTAGGGAGAGAAGTGGTTCTTCTCTAACCTGTTACAAGAATAGTGGTTTTTCGCCTAAAGATAGTGGTAATCCTAATAGTCGTGTTGAGACCTAACCAATAATTCAATGATTTTTCTAAAGCTTTCCAGTGAATTAGTTTTGAATACATCATTCCAAAATTCGAATTGAAAGAGTTTTTCCATTATTTTAGTCTAATTGTTAGGTACTCTTTTATTCTTTTCTTTCTGAAAATCCTTTTATTCGGTAGAAGAGACTCTACTAGGCAAAAAAAAACTCCACACTTTCATAGGAAGGAGCTTTCTAAAGATGATGGGCATAAGTCGTTTCATGAATACATGATAATCATGGCTTTTCATACCAATCATCTTCATGTGTTTATAATCATCACACCTGGGTAATATAGATACATATCAATCTAATAGTTGCAACTCCTTAACCCAATCAAGCACCATTTTTTTTCTTTTTTGTTCTCTAGTCAAGTCATTCGCTTCGAACATCTACCTCTGCCGCTCTCTTCCATCAACAAGTCCGGTCGGTTGAAATATAACTTGTGATTGTGTGGGATAATCGATAAGATCCAGGCTTGGAATAATGTCTTTGAATTTTTCCTTTAAGATGTAGCTTCCTGTTTACAACTTTTCCTTTTGCATTCCTTAAAGCCTTCTTACTGTATTGGGGGATGCACCAAAATATTTTATAATGTTCCATGAAACAAAAACATTACAATGTTATTTATTCAGAAATTAGCTATAAATTTACATGCTCCCCTCGACCTCAAACTATAGTTATAAACAAAAAAGCTAAAAACATATGCGAAATGAAAGGTAATATATGTTGCCACTTATCCCACTTAACTCCCTCAACTCCTGCCTTTTTAACCCTATAAGACCTCATCTTTTTATTTAATGGTACAAAATTACCCATATTTCGCTTATAAAATGACAATAGTAATCTCAACTCTGACACCACTTGAGCTCTAAGTTGGATTCCACCATATATTTGCTATTTGGACAAAAATAATCACACAAAAAAGTTCATGTTTATAAAGATAATAATAAAATTTTTTTTATAAATTAAAATGCTAAAATTGTTCATAACTACTTATACTTAATTACTCATACGAAAGAATAACTATAAATGTTCAGTTCTGATTATTTTGTACATGTTATTTTCTTTTCTTAGTTACGTTATATATGGGGTATACATATTCTATTCATATTCATTTGTGTTCTGTAACATAGAGCATTCAAATAGTTATTCATTTGAGATATGGGATCAAAGTCTTGTTTTCAGGTACCATTGGTATATATACAATAAAAAAGAAGGCTCTATATTTTGTAAACTATAGTATTGAATTACAAACGAACATTGAGGGTTGAGAAATGAGCTATATATAAACTAGTTATTTTTTATTCATAGCAAACACCCTTTTTTCCACAAATTTATACCTATAGATTATGTAAAATTTTGCTAGCATGACAAACTATACTTAATGTGGTCCTTTTTGACACATTTTAGGCACACACCATGTATGTGGATGCTTTAGTAAAGGTATTTTTGTCCTTGAAGTGGTGAATTTTTCAAAATATGAGTTTTTAGGTGATGTCTATTTGAAGATAACAGAGATATGTATTTGTTGCATGTGTACTCTTCATTTTAGCTGTCCAGCAATGGCTTAATAAGGGGCATATATACAGGGGTATGCCTAAAATATATTGAAAAAATCATATCGTTTAGTATAGTTTGTCATCAGTACAATAATATAAACAGTTTATGGGTACAATAAATGTTTGAAAAAAGTTTTTGACTATAAATAAAAAGAAGGCAATAGTTTCATTTGTGATGGTACAGTGGTGGAGCAATAAAGAGGGTAAGGTGGGCCGTAGCTCCTAAAAAAAATTATGCTTTATTGCGATAGAAAAATATGGTCATTTACGTAAATATTAATGTATTTTTCTCTAACAGCTATTCGAAATAAATAAAAACTAATTAGTTATTAAGTACAAAAACTACTATAGGAAATTTGTAATATAAATATTTATGCTGGCGTTCTCATCAATTTCTAGATATTTATAATTTGTTGTGATTTTTGCTTCGGTAAATCTTGATATCTAATTGCTCAATAGATAGGAATCTTGCATATTCTATTTCATGAAAAACAAAATAGCAGATAAATTTGTCCATCCTGCATATTCTCATTCCTAAAATTTCCATTCAAATACATACAGTTAGGGTAGAGGTAGAGGTCATGGAAGTACTAGAGCTTGGAGGTCGTCTTCGAATTTGTGAAATTTAACTGATGCTAGGCAACCGTTCTTACTGTGAAAAGGGGATTACTAAAATCATGAAGGCAAATTATGTTGAGGCATATCCGAGTTTTGGGAAGGTCCCAGATACAATAAAGAACATATTGTATACAGTGTTTGGGGTAAGTATTTATATAAAAGTAACTACATGAACTTTTAAATAAATACACTTATATTGATTAAAAAATTATGTGTTGTTGCAGATAAGGTATCAATGGGGCCGATGCATGAGCATGCCATTTGGGATGCTTGGCAGAAACAGGCCTCATTACGATAGAAGGACTTGATGTACAAGGTGCGTTTCGACGAGTATCAGCCCCAATGGATGACTGCAACATAGTAAATGAGTCTTTGTGATGAATGGGGCTTGGGGGCATACAAGAAGAGGCAGGAGACGTCACAGCGGAACTAGATATAGGGGCATGGTGGCAATGGGCTGGGCAAGCACACCAGCTGGTCTAGGCCTTTGATTGAGTGGGTAAGTCAATTTCGTTTCCATATTTAATTATTATTTTTCAACTTAACACCATCTTTTTGTATAATTTATAGTTTTTTAATGACCTTTATGTTTGAAAACTCATTTATGTTTGTAGCGAGAAAAATGGGTGAGGCCTTGGCAGAGTCGAAAATGGGTCGATACACGATCTGACCAATTTTTCATGAGGTTCTTTAATAGTTTTAAACCAATATTACTCATATCATCATTTACTACTCTATGCTTATTGTATATTTTTTAACAATTATTTATTAATCTCTTTTTTGTATCAGGAGTTGAAGGCGAACGTAGAACGTCTTTATCTTGAGACCCGCTCGCCCATTCCGACTGACGAGCAGTTTATGTTTGAGGATGCCAGTGGTAGTAACAAGGGCCATATCTACGGTTTAACCTCACAGTCTACAGCCTTTATCGTGGAGCATCGGGGGGTAGTAGCAGCTCATCATCAGTTCCTTCGGTATCTTCCGCTACAGTCCACGGGGCCTGTATCAAGAGGAAGAGGAGGTGGTGGGGATATAAGCAACAGGCACAACACAAGTTCGTTGGCTTCATGACATCATTCGCATCTCAGTGTGGAGTGCAGTTGGATTCGGTCCCACTCTCTTCCCTAATTTCCCGCTGCCGGATAATGACGCTATATCTCAGCCACTGATCGGCCCTCCATCCTCTAGCCCACCTCCACCTCCACCTCCACCTCCACCTACCTTGGCTTTATGATATATTTGTTTTGTATTTTTATGTATTAGACTTTGATATCATATGATGTATTTTAGACTTTTTTATATATTCGTATGATATATATTGATTGCATTATAATCGTTTTTGTCCATTTTATATTATTTGTTCTCTTGTTGGTTTTTAATTTAAGGTGGATATTTATAATTATGAATAAAATTTTTTAAAAAAAATAAAAGTTACTTGACCGATATTCGGTGGTAAATAATTATTTTATAAGAAATTAAATAAAGTTACTGACTAAATATTCTGTCGGTAACTACTGAATATCAGTTAGTAACTTAATATTTAATTTTTATTTTATAATTAAGAAAAATAAAGTTACAGACCAAACATTCAGTCGGTAACTCTGGAAATTCGATTGGCAAAAGTTACGACCCACTTTTTATTCCGTTACAGCCAATCATGAACCAAAATACTGCGACTTACCATTTCTATCGGTGGTCGCTCAGTACTTGTCTTTTAGAAATCGATTACTAACCAAATTGTCAGTCAGTAATTCGTTGAATTCTTGTAGTATCTATCAAAATTTCTATAACATTTAAATTTTAAAAGTCTTCGTTCTTAAACTCTTAAGTTTGGTTAATTAGTTTTGGAAATTTTTGGGAAACACATTTGATGTACAGTTGTATAATACTCAAATGATTATAGAATTATTTAACCTCTTAATCTATAAGTTGAAATGTAAAATTTTTTAATAAAACTCTTAAATTCTTAATCTTTAAAACATTTGGATTTATTTCTAATGGAGAAATGATTATAGAATTCATTAACCTCTTAATCTATAAGTTTAAACATAAAACTCTTAAAATCTTAATCTCTAATGATTTGTAATACTCAAATGGTCAGAGAAGTCTTTAAACTCTTAAATATAAAACTCTTAAACTATAAATATTTCATAGAACATATTTAAATACCTTAAATGTGATACTTAACGAAGAGTGAGTTCTAATTTTGGACTCTTCATCTGTAGGTATCGTACTTATAAAGTCTTATGTTAAAATGCATGTTTTGTTTCGTGAAGTTATGAAGGAGGATCTTAGTTGGATGTATAGAAGAACTGTGCCTGAAGTTATGGGGACTAATAGTGAGTTTCACCTAGGTGTGAAGCAGTTTGTGAACTTGTATATGAATTACGGTCTTGGTACAACTAACGAGTTACGATGTCCGTGTGAAAAATGCAAGAACTTAAAGTATCTTAAAGAGGATAATGTGAAATTGCATATTTATAAATCAGGTTTTTAAGTAATTATCCTAATCAGACTGCACATGAAGAACCCTCTGTGGGTTATCAACCGATTATTAGGGGAGGTAGTGTTACAAGAAATGTTGAAAGCAGCACTTACAGTAAGCATATTTTTTATTCCGCTAGTCTGGATTTTGAATCAATGCAGCGTACTACAATTATGAGGAGGCACCTAATCCTAAAACTCAACAGTTTTATGACATGTTGAAATTTGTTGATACACTGTTGTATTAAAGGTGTACAAAGTCTTCGCAATTATCTGCAATGGCGAAGTTGTTGAACATAAAGTTAGAGAACAACATGTCTGGAAAGTGCTTTGATCAAATATCACAATTCTTGAAGGATATACTTCCCGGAGGAAATAAGGCATTGGATGATTAGAACCGGACCAAAAAATTAATGTCTGGTTTGAATATGTGGGTGCAAAAGACTGATATATGTTTAAATGGATGTATGTTTTATTGGAATGAGGATGCACAAATACGGTAGTACAAGTTTTGTGGCCATGATCATTACATGCGAAGAAACAAAAATAAGAATAAGAAGTCCAAAGTCATTCCATACAAGAAGATGTATTGTCCTCCGCTAACAACTAGATTGCACAGGTTGTATGTTTCTCAAAGAACAATTGAGCATATGATTTTGCACTTCAGATATGGGATCAAAGTCTTGTTTCAAGGTATTGTTGGTATATATATATAATAAAATAGAAGGCTCTATATATTGTAAACTATAGTATTGAATTACAAATGAATATTGAGGATTGAGAAATGAGCTATGTATAAACTACTTATTTTTTATTCATAGCAAAAACCCTTTTTTTAACAAATTTATACCTATAGATTATTTAAAATTTTGCTTGTATGACAAACTATAATCAATGTGATTCTTTTTGACACATTTTAGGCATACACCATGCACGTGGACCCTTTATTAAAGATCTTTTAATTCTTAAAGAGGTGAATATTTCAAAACAAGAATTTTTAGGTGATGTCTATTTGAAGATAACAGAGATGTGTATTTGTTGAATGTGTATGCTTTATTTTAGTTGTCATGCAATGGTTTAATAAGGGGCATATTTGCAGGGGATACCTAAAATATACTGAAAAACTTCACGTCTTGAGTGTAGTTTGTCATAAGTGCAATAATGTAAATAGTTTATGGGATCAATAAATGTTTGAAAAAAGTTTTTGATTATGAATAAAAAGACGGCAAAAGTTTAATTTTTGAAGGTACAGCGGTGGAGCAACATAGGGGCTAGGGTCGGCCGTAGTTCCTCAAAAAAAATTTATGCTTTATTGCAGTAGAAAATTATGCTCATTTGTGTAAATATTAATGTATTTTTCTCTAATTAGTTATTAAGTACAAAAAAATATTAATTTATAATTAAATAATATAGGAAATTTGTAATATTAAATATTTATTCTGGCATTCTCATCAATTTCTAGATAATCATGATTTGTTGTGAATTTTGGTTCGATAAATCTTGATATCTAACCAGCTAAATAGATAGGAATCTTGCATATTGTTTTTCATGAAAAACAAAAAAGTAGACAAGTTTGTCCATCCTGCATATTCTCATTCCTCAAATTCCCATTGAAATGCATACAAGTAGGGTAGAGGTAGAGGTCATAGAAGTACTAGGGGTTGGAGGTCATCTTCGAATTTGTGAAATTCTACTGATGCTAGGCAACCATTCCTACCTACTCCTAATTATCATCTAGTTTTTATTTCGGTGACTTTTCATGTTAATGAATCATGTTAATAAATCCGTTGCTCCTTGATCTTTAAGCAGATGTCGCTAACATTTCTCATACTACGCTTTGCTATGTAAAATTTTATTACATGTTGAGAACTACTATGATTTTTGCCATGTTCTTCATTACATAAAATAAGTAACTTAATCTCAAGGGACGTCCCTTGATGACATTCTTAATTAAATCACTTGATTCATGTACTTTAACTTTCCAAAAGGACAATAAAACTAGTATCTAGAACATAGGGAAGCAAAGTAGGATAATTGGCTTCTTAGATAAGCCAAATAATGGCTCAACTATCCTACAAACTCCCTGCTCAACCCCTTATCCTAAAGAGAATGTTAGGACCATCACCTTGAGGACTAATAGGAGTTCAAAGAGTTTGAGAGGAAGAAGCCAATAGATAAGGAGAAGTGAAGAGATTATGGTGGAAAATCCTAAGGTAGGAGAGTCACCTACTCCTATTAAGGTCAAACATCTCTTTCCTGATAGATTTGCAATGAATAGGAAGGAGGGTTTGAAAAAAAAATGTTTTAGACATCTTTAAAAAGGTAGAAGTGAATATCCCCTCAAAATTATAGGGATCCACTAAAAGAAATGAAAAAGGATTGTTGTTACTTATTTCGTCTCCAAATTGTCTCCAAAATAATTTAGGGACGAAATTTTTCCAAATAGAGACGAATTTTCCCAGTCTATAAATGTCTTTTTCCCATAGAGCCATAGCCAATTCTTAGTCTCACCACTACTTCTCTCATCTCCCTCTTTTTTTCTCGCTCATTAGTTCTCTATTACTCATCCTGAAATCCTTTTCCCAAAATTGTGGAAGGCTTATAATTCGAAATGAAACTTCCTTATCGTGACTTGGTCAGATATAGAATCTCAATAATAAGAGAAAAGGGAGACCAATGGATAACAGAGGAAAGTAACATGAATTTGAAGAAGAAACACTGAGTAGTTTGATTATTTTTTTCTTCTTTTTAAATTAATGCATGATATCAATGAAGCAACTTGCTAAAGGGTGATACAATTAGATTTTAACCTTTCCTTGGCTGCAAAAATTTCTACTTATTAGAATCATGCTCTTCCAGCTCTATGAGGGTATGTGGATTTTGAAACAAAATGGGATTTTCGACTGTCAATTTTAGGGTTTTGCTTTGCCATAAGTTCAAAATACTTATGTGTTTCTAGATTTTCTTTCTATGGAGATGGTTGGGTGAGGAAAGGAGAAGAGAAGAGAAGAGAAAGGATGAGGAAATAGTTATTTTACATATATGGGATGAGCAGGGAGGTTAATTGTTCAGGGGAGGAAAATGATAATTTGGTTTTCTTCTTTTGTTCTAAGATTTTCTTATATAAGGTGTTGTTTAATATATATTGATTTTTTATTTCTAGTTGTAGGGATAAACAAGGTATTTAATACAAGAAATAGTGTATTTGGATTGAAATTCAAAATGAAATTGTTATTTTTTTTTTAACTTCGCATACTCTCTTGGAAATAATTTACTTTCTACAAAGCGCTAGAAAGAAATCTCCACTTGTTTCAATCTACAATAAAACAGAAAAAAAATAATCTCCACTAGTTTAAAACTAAAATCTTCTCTCTTATTTGAGTTAGTTCTTAAATTTAATTTAATGCTAGATAATAAGCAAATAGATGTTAAAAATAAAAATCAATTGTATGATATATAAAGATAATCTTTTATATTTGTGGATTCTACAACCATATTCGGATGAAGATGTAAGTACATATATTTTCCCCCCCTTAGTAGATGACTCAATCATTGAGGAAAGAGAAGAGTTGATGGTTTCATTTTTACATACTGGCGGACCTCCTTCAAGAAGGAATGCCCATTTCTTGAAAAAAGTTGCTTCACTTGAAGATTCAAGCTTGAAACTGCTTATCTTTTCCTCCAAATCAAAGTGGTCAATAGATTTGGTCTTCAATGGGTGGCAGCATCAGTTACAGGAGTGGAACAAATGAGTTGATAAAAAGTTTCCGAAATGCCATTTGTTATGGAGGAAAGTTGGGATTCTTGAGGTTATTTTGTGCTGTAAGTATGAGTTTCTAAGAAATGATGACCTGATTTTTGGGTTAGCAGAAAGATGGTGTATTGAAACGAATACTTTTGTTTTCTCTTGGAGCGAAGCATCCATCACATTTGAAGATGTGTTCATTTTTTGTGGGTTCTCTCTAATAGGTAGTTCTTTTTCTTTTACTCCATGATGGAAAAGAGACAATCAAAATTAAGGAAATTTTAAAAAAGAAATTGGACAAGTTTGAGAAAATGAAAGCTAAGAGTACTCATATCAAGTGGATAGACTCATTCAAGAAACTTGGATGCCAATTTGAGCATGAAGCTTTTCTTGTGCCTTTGCTTTCAAGGTTTATTTTTCCGATGGATTAAATTACAAAAATTGAT
This sequence comes from Catharanthus roseus, assembly GCA_028651295.1. Lineage (NCBI taxonomy): Eukaryota > Viridiplantae > Streptophyta > Magnoliopsida > Gentianales > Apocynaceae > Catharanthus > Catharanthus roseus. The sequence goes on from JAPQWS010000019.1 coordinate 118,720, forward strand.
AAGTATATTATTCCCATTGCAATACACTCTGCTAAAGGGACAAAAATAGTGCTCGGTCTAGTAGTTTTAGTTAGCATATATAGACATTTAAGCTTGTTGGAGGGAATAATGACTGCCTCAACAAACATGGAGAGTGAAGATCGAGGTCAAGAAGTAGTGTATTTAAGTTATACAATATGGGCTCCATTTCATTTTGTTAAATTATGTGCATGGGAAAGGTTCCTACCATTTCAACTACAGGCAAACTCCATAGGTCTATAAGCCAAGGGCTGTCCTATGGAATGCTAAACAAAAATTTGAGATTGGGAATGTTAGGCCAATCATTAATTCTTCTTGTGAGGATTTTCTACGGAGACCTTATTGCTTAAACATAAATAATTTGTTATTTCCGAAATTTTACAAGGAAAAAGAAACAAGGATATCCATCGGAAAATATTTCTACGAAGAATGAAATTCTTTTACTCGATGCTTAAGAATGTGTGTTCTTATTGGTATAGAATATGAAGAGGTATATAATCCACATCATGTAGCGCTTCAATTTGGATATGATCAAGATCTTTGGGGATTGGCAACTTCTTCAAATATGAGTATTGAAGTCTCACTTGTAAATTATAGTTAGCCTTTAAGTATTAACCAATCAATAAACTTTCTATCAAGATTGTCCAAACATGAGGTGAGCCTTCGTTACCTAAATTGATAGAGGAACTAAGTTTCGGCTCCAACAAAAGCTTGCTGGATTCGAAGAGGATAAAAGTGCTTACACAATGGAAGAAAGTACTTTGGGAATCCAGAACAAATCCTAGGGCTTAACATTGAAACTGAGGCTCTTAAAATTAGTAGACATGCCTCGAATGAGCAACATATTAAAGTAGAAGAAGAATAAGAAGATAATTATCCAAATGTCCCACAGGGCTTCTCTTCGAAATTTTACAAGGAAAAAGATACAAGGATATCCATCGGACAATATTCCGACGAAGAATGAGAATCTTTTACTCGATGCTTAAGAACATGTGTTCTTATTGGTATAGAATATGAAGAGGTGTATAATCCACATCATGTAGCGCTTCAATTTGGATATGATCAAGATCTTTGGGGATTGGAAACTTCTTCAAATATGAGTATCGAAGTCTCACTTGTAAATTATAGTTAGCCTTTAAGTATTAACCAATCAATAAACTTTCTATCAAGATTGTCCAAACAAGAGGTGAGCATTCGTTACTTAAATAGATGGAGGAACTAAGTTTTGGCTCCAACAAAAGCTTGCTGGATTCGAAGAGGATAAAAGTGCTTACATAATGGAAGAAAGTACTTTGGGAATCCAGAACAAATCCTAGGGCTTAACATTGAAACTGAGGCGCTTAAATTAGTAGACATGCCTCGAATGAGCAATATATTAAAGTAGAAGAAGAAGAAGAGGAAGATAATTATCCAGATGTCCCACCGGGCTTCTCTCCAAAGATCAAAGAAGCCGCTAGCACGAATGATCTATCAGAGTCTTTCTTCAATGGTCAATGTCTACCAGAATCTCTCACCATGTACCAAAATAGCCTATATGATGTACAAGAATCTCTTTCCAAGGTTCAAAGAGTAACAAAATGTCTCCCCATGTATCAAAATAGCTAGAATGATCTACCAGAGTCTCTTTACAAGGGTCAAAGTGTACCAAGTCATCCCACCATGTACCAAAACGATACGAATGATCTACCAGAATCTCCTCTCAAGAATCACAATGTATTAGAATCTTCCACCTGAAATGAAATTATTGACTTGAATGATCTTCCAGTGGCTTCTTGCAGGAATCAAATATTGACTTAAACTATCATCCAGACTCTCCTCTTGAAACCCAAATTATTGAAGTAGAAATTGGTCAAGAGAACATAGCTAAAGGAAGAAACACATTGCTGGGATTGACACCAAGAGAAGCAATAGCTATGTGGATCATATCAACTTTCTGCAACAAAGAAGAAAAGCTAGGGATCCCAAAAGAGCAAGAACTCAAACAGATGACAACTAACAGTTTGGGAAGGTGCTTTCTAGCTTAGTTTAATTTCTTTTTTGATAATATCATTTGCTTATAGGAATTTTAAATGCTCAATTACATCTCTCCTTATTCTATATGGATCTTTGGTTATCTTTCTACAAATGGTGGCCACTAGTACTTTCCAAAATCTATAACAGATATATGCAATCATTTACTTATTTCTCTCGAATAACTATTAAATATTTATTTCTGAAATAGGTTTTCATCAATGCTATGACTATTACCTATTTACAACTTTGTCTTTTGCATTCTTTAAGGCCTTATTACTGTATTGGAGGATGCCCCAAAATATTTTATAACGTTCCATGAAAACAAACACATTACTATGCAATTTAATTGAAAATTTTCCTATAAAAATGGACATGCATATTTTTTAGCTTTTTCCTTTATAACCATATTTTTAGGTAGAGGATAATTTATTTTTTAAGTTTACATGTGAAATGAAAGGTAATATATGTTGCCACTTACCCCACTTAACCCCCTCAGCTCCTGCCTTTTTAACCCTATAAGACCTCATCCTTTTACTTGACGCTACAAAATTACCCATGTTTCGCTTAAAAAATGACAATATTAACCTCAACTCTGACATCACCTGAGCTCAAAGTCAGATTCCACAATATATTGCTATTTTGGGTTGGAAAAATATCACTAAAATTATTTTTTCTAAATTGAAAAGCTAAAATTGTTCATAGGTATTTATAACTAATTTCTCGAATGGAAGAATAACTATAAATATTAGTTCTGATTATTTTGTGCACGTTATTCGCTTTTCTTAGTTATGTAATATATAGGGTATATAGATTCTATTCATATTCATTTCTATTTTGTAACATGGAGTATTCAAATATTTATTCATTTGAGATATGGGATCAAATTCTTGTTTCTACGGTATCATTGGTATATATATCATAAAAAAAGACTATATTTTGTAAACTGTAGTGTTGAATTACAAATGAACATTGACGATTGAGAAATGACCTACATAAAAGCTAGTCATTTTTTTTCATAGCAAAAAACTTTCTTTTAACACATTTATACCTATAGAGTATTTAAAATTTTGCTTGTATGAAAAACTATACTCAATGCGGTGCTTTTTGACATATTTTAGCCATGCACCATGCACGTGGACCCTTTTGTAAAAGTACTTTAATTCTTAAAGAGGTGAATATTTCAAAAGAGGAATTTTAGGGGATCTGGATTGGAAGATAATGGAGATGTGTATTTGCGGCATGTGTACTCTAGGTTTTAGTTGTATAGTAATGCCTTAATAAGGGGCATATATACAGGGGTATGCCTAAACTATATTGAAAAATTTCACGTCATTTAGTGTAGTTTGTCATAAGTGCATTAATGTAAGTAGTTTATGGGTACAATAAATGTTTGAAAAAAGTTTTTGACTAGGAATAAAAGGACGACAATAGTTTAATTTGTGGAGGTATGGTGTCGGAGCAATAAAGGGTCTAGGGAGAGCCGTAGCTACTGGAAAAAAAATTATGCTTTATTACTGTAAGAGAGAACCTCCTAATTACTATTACAAAATCTATTGATATTACAAATTTAATAATAAAATACAGCAGAAAAAGGAAAGAAAGCAGAAAGATTTGATCTTTCTGCAGGACAGAATCACTCAAAGAATAATATGCAAAACAACACCCAAATCAGTAACAAAAATAACCTAATAAAATAAAGAAAGGTTTTGCTCAGCACTATTGGACAGCCGTCCAACAGAAAATCAAAGGGATGACCGAAGAGTACAGAACCGAGGGGTTATTCAACGAAGAACAGTCGTCGAGCAGCGGCGTAGCCGCGTCGAGGCGATGGTGGTAAGAAAGGATGATGATCGGGTTTCTAACCCTCAGATAAGAGCCTCAAACTGGGAAGAATCACTGGCAACCGAACGATCTCTATTTCTCTCTTATTTCTTTCCTCATGACTATCTCTCTGAAACTCACCAACAGATAATAATGGTGACAGAAGACAAAGCTGTAAAGACAGAGAGAACAGCAACGACATAACCAACCGGGAAAGAGGAGTAGAAAAGATGGGGTCTTGAAGACTCCAAAAGACTCAAGGAGAGTGAAACGGCATAGAGAAGATCGAGAGTGACTATGAGTAAAATTGTGGAGACCATCATTAAGAAGGAGCCAGCCGAATGGTCGCGCGAGTCACCAACAAGCGACTCGGGTGGCCAGCCCAGGCCGTGGGTATCTCGCGGAAGACACGGTCAATGGGTGGCCCAGAGGCACAGGAAGATGGACTCGGTCAAAGAGGGAGCCCAAACAGCAGACAGCAAGAAGGACGGCCCAAGTGGCAGTCCAAGCAGAGCACAAGAAGCCTATCAATCTCGGTTGAGACCCAAAGCATCGCAGGGCCAATAAATGAGGGAGAATTGGGCTGGAAAAGGGAAAAATTGGTGAGAAAAGAGCTGTTAAGCCTACAATCTCTATCTCGAACAAAATTTTTCCATCCCTGAAAAAGATGACTCAGATTAAGTCAAACAGTTTGCACGTGTGGAAAGTCCCTGCAAAACATAAATTTCTTAGTGTTTACAATTTTAGTACCAAAATCAGTAGGATTATTATCAGTACTAACTTTATCTATGTCAACAACACCACTAGAGACCTTTTCTCTAATAAAGTGGTATTTGACATCAATATATTTTGTCCGTTCATAATAGACCGAATTTTTACATAAATGTAAACAACTTTGACTATCAGTGTAAGTAATGACTTTGGAATTTAAAAGATTCAATTCACTCAATAACCCTTGAAGCCAGATTGCTTCTTTAATTGCTTCTGTTGCTGCAATATATTCAGCCTCAGTAGTTGACAAAGCAACTACTGGCTGAAGTTGGGACTTCTACGAGATGCAATTACCCGCAAGGGTAAAGAAGTATGAAGTGGTAGATTTTCTACCGTCATTGTCACCTGCAAAATCAGAGTCAACAAATCCAATTAATTCAAAATAAGACCAATTATGGTAGTGTAAATCCCGATCCACGATTCCGTTTAGATAACATAAAAGCCACTTGAGAGTAGCCCAATGATCTCTTCTGGGATTCGACATAAATCTACTAAGAAGGCTTACGGAGAAAGCAATGTTTGGACAGGTAGATATCATTGAGTACATGACTGAGCCTATGGCTATTCAGTATGGAATATTGGCCATATCTTTCTTTTCACTTTCAGTTTTAGGACAAGTTTTGTCAGAAAGTTTATAGTTACTAGCAAGTGGAGTAGTAACGGGTTGACAAAGTTGCATAGACAATTTGGATACTATCTTTTGAAGAAAAGGCTTTTGGGATATGAAGAGAGTACGATCAGGTCTGTCTCTAGAAATATTCATCCCAAGAATTTTGGATGCCACACCCAAATCCTTCATATCAAACTCTGATTTTAGCAGCGACTTCAGTTCATCAATTTTATCTTTGTGACGACAAGCTATCAGTATATCACCCATATACAGCAACAGATAAATAGAAAAATCCACATTGTTACCAGAAAAGTAAAGACAACTATCATAATTACTTTTCGATAAACTAATTTTGGACATAAAAGAATCAAACCTCTTGTACCACTGTCTTGGTGACTGTTTAAGTCCATATAAGGACTTTTTTAGAAGACATGCCATATGTTCCTTACCCTTTACTTCAAAACCAGGTGGTTGACGCATATAAATGGTTTCCTCAAGGTCACCATGTAAAAAGGCAGTTTTCACATCAAGCTGCTCAAGGTTAAGATCATACAAAGCAACAAGAGCAAGAATAATCCGAATTGTTTTGTATTTAACAACAGGAGAAAATTTTTTTTTGAAATCAATGCCCTCAATTTGTGAAAAACCTTTTGCAACAAGTCTAGCCTTGAACCTAGGAGGTTCATTAGACGACTCAGACTCCTTTATTTTAAAAATCCATTTGCAATCAACAAGTTTTTGTTTTGAAGGTTTTGGAACAAGAACCCAGGTTTTGTTTTTGTTTAAAGAAAATATTTCTTCCTCCATAGCACGCAACCATAAAGCGCGATTTGGACTTTTCAAAACTTCAGAAAAATACAAGGGTTCTTTTTCTTCAACATAAGAAGTAACAGCAAAAGCATATGATATAATGTAGGAGTAACCATATCGAGGATGATCCTTAGGTACTCTACGGACACGGTCCCTAGCAAGTTGATAGTCCCTAAGAGCTTGGGTTTGATTCTCAGGATGTTTTGACTTACTCTAATTCTTTTGTCTTTTTTTCCTTGATTTTCACACTAAATTAAAGTCATGGGTCGGAATTTTTCTAACAAATTTTAAACCCAATACTTGTAAGTGCACAAGATAAATGTAATACGATTAGTAAAAAGGTGTCAAACCACAAAGAAAGGCATAATTACGTAAATTATTATCTTACTAAATTAATTTTATAAAAATTATCAATTTTTTTAGCTAATATTATATCTCAATTAATTAAAATTCATAAATAAACTAACCAAATTAAAAACTAACAAATGTTTAACTAATAGAGATAATTTAGAACCTTGAATCCACCACTAAACTATATATCAATGATTTAATTTTATTTAGGAAAAAAAGATTAGACGTTTTATGTGATGATGTAGGTTACAAATTTCGATTCACTAAAGAAACATATTATGCTTAAATGCATGATATTGCCCATCATCTAGCCAATAGCAGGATTTATTCAATTCTATGACATATCTCATTTATAATTAGCATGAACTACTCATTCTAAAACTCACAATATACTTGCAAAAATTACATATCTATCATACTCAAAACTATAATAATTATGCATGGATAAAAGTATCAATTAAACTAAATAATTTTTTCTACAAGGAAAATTACCAAAACTTAACCTAATGAAATAAATAATCATCCCAAGAACATATAATCACGTAAATATTCTAGTAAATTCTCCCAAAATAAAATAAACAATACGATTATAAACGAAAAATTAATTCATTGTTAAAAGAAAAGAAAAAAACAAATTCTTGAAAAAGAATATACGGCTTCAATACCTTCAATGGTTCCTGTGGCTTCCTCCCTCCTTTGATATTTAATCACTAAAGAGCAAGCCCTTGGCTTGCGGCCCCACTATATAGGTATATTAGTTAGTGAAATTCAAATTCGATTGGAAGAAAACTCACTAACACACTCGGATTCAAATGCCACGTCAGCCACCCCTTCTTTTCTGTTTGTTCTTTTTAATTTTGCTTTCTTTCTATCCTTCCTTTGGATGTGTTAACATAAATTTTTCCTTCCACTTCTATTTAATGCAAGAAATTACAAAGGATGAGCATGGTTTTTTCCCTTACAATTCTAAAACTTAAGGAAAAAAGGGAAAATAAATAAATCAAATAAAATATTTCTAGAAATTAAATGAGTACTACTGTCAAGAATTAATAAATAAAACTTAAAAGGTCTTCATTTGCAAAAAAATAATCACCTCTATAAGTCATTATAATTTCATTTTTTCTTCACTTTAGCCTTCCAAATCTAATAAATATTAAAGTTATTTTTTTCAATTAAACTCAAAATACACGTGAATTTAATTAAAATAAATACCAAAATCTACTCTCTTACAAAAGTCTCTAAAGGGGTAATGATGATTTAAATATTTAATTTTCTTACTTTTTAAAAAAAAAAATTCTTAATATATGTTGGTAATCCTAAAAATACACGTGAATTAAACTCAAAATACACGTGAATTTAATTAAAATAAATACCAAAATCTACTCTCTTACAAAAGTCTCTAAAGGGGTAATGATGATTTAAATATTTAATTTTCTTACTTTTTAAAAAAAAAAATTCTTAATATATGTTGGTAATCCTAAAAAAAAAAAGAGAACTGGTTGGTCATCCTAAATAAAAATCCTTGTTATGGTATTTTTTCCCACAATCACATTGAATACCAAATAGTTAATCCCTTATTTGTTAAATTAATTGACCAAAATTTTATTAGTTAAGAGCTTATTGAATTAAGTACTTTTGATAATATATATCATTAAGTACTTAATACTTAAGTGTGTTAGATTAAATTTTTCAAACAAGTTAATTGTTTAGGATGTGTTTAATTATAATTGTAAACTTTAAGAGAAATTTTTTCATTAACTGTGAAGTTTGAGAATATGTATATTATTTTTCAAATTATTACACTTTTTTTTATATATTTACAACTTATTAATTAATTCACATTCAGAATCAAATTCACTAGTTAAACTTAAAATTAGTAATTAAGAATTTGAACAATTCAAACATTACGCTTCAATTTTTATATATGGCGACGTTATTTTTGTTGCAAGTTTTTATGTGAAGCCCAATTTTTGTTTGGGCTTCTCAGAAGATTTGAAATATATAAAGTTAGTTAGACTACTTTATAAACGTTAAGGACTATGGGAACAATATCAAATTATTACGGAGATGTTTGTATATGCCTAGAACTCTGTGGCTTTTGTAGTTATTTTACTTCATGATGTCATTTTATTTAATTTAAAAATGGCAAAAAAAGAAAAAATTAAAGAAAAAAGAAACAAATTAGAAAAAAAAATTAAGAAAAATATTGTATGTTAAAGTATCTTCTTTGTCATAATAATTAGCCGATTTGATTTCATCGTTTCCTCTTATGAGTGTGTGATTTCCCTTAAGTTTTTTTCTTTTACATTGGTGGGCATTGATGTTTATCTTGCACATGATGTTACAAAAGTGTTTTGGTTTATTTTAGAAGTCGGGATTTGTAACTGGAGATTATAGTGTAGTAGGAGTTTGTTGAACTTTTCTCTATTGTTCTTTTGGCTCTTTAAGCTATATTTCCAAAATGTTTATCCTACTTTTAATCCAAGCTACGTTACAACCTATGTGACTAATGGCTTCTTGACTTGCTTGTGTTTTTGTCATTTTATTTGGAGGAGAGATGAAATAATGGGCAAGCTTAAATTAGACCATGACTATTGAGTGGGTAATTGAGAAAAAAAATTATCCTTTGCAGTGTGAGTGTTCATGTAGCAAGTGAAGGTTTAGCATATTGTTACTCTAATCATGTGGGATAGTTTGTCATAAGATTCTATGTTCGTGATACTAGTACGTTTTCAACTATGAGCTTTTGGAATTTGTCTAATTGATTTTTTACGGAAACTCTTAGTTGAGGACTTACACATGTTTTTACAACTCTGCTTGGTATTATTAAGTTTATTTTCCTTGAGGACAAGTAAAATCTAAGCTTGGGGGAGTTTGATAGGGACTAAAGTTTCATGTTCATAGTAATCATCATTTGTCATGATTTTAATGAACTTATGACTTATTTTTATTGATTTTCCTTTATATGGATGAGATTACTTCTTCACCCTTATTTGTTTTGCAGGGTGAAGGAGTTTTGCCATTTAAATGGACGATAAGGAATATAATTGCAGAAAATAGTATAAGACTGGATCAAGGAATACTCGGGGATAGATTTATAAATAGAGGAGCACAAGAAAAGGGCCTAAGTTATGAAGTTTAGCATTGTGTGTCATCAAGCAAGTCTTTTCGCAATTAAGTTGAATCCCCAAAAGAAGCTTCAAGGGTTTGGACACTTTGTGTGGGTAGTCAAAATTTACGCGGCTATTCAAGCCTCTCAAGATTTGAAAGATTTCGGGATATTTTACGCGGGCACGCAAATTTCTCGCGCCCCCGTAAAATATGTCATCAATTATATTAGAAGACTTAAAAGTTTGATTTATTATTATTCTTTCTTTTATTCTTTTATTTTAAAGGATGATTAGGACACATAATAGGTTATTATTGTAATAGTGTAGGGTGAAAAACACTGAGGAGTCAGAGATGGTTCAAGGGCTATCATTCTTCTCTCTTTCTTTGTTTATCATTTCTTTTCTTTCTATTCTTCTAAGAACACAAGTTTTTAGGATTTCAATTGAAGAACAAGAATTTCTTGTTTCCACAATTTTTTAATGCTCCACTTCAGATTTTGAATTCAATTCATCGAGTAGAGTTCTTTTTTCTCTCTCCTGTCCTTTTTTTATTTGTTTATTAATTATGCGCAAGATGAGTATGTTGATGATTATAGTTGATTGTTCAGATATGTGTGGTTAATTTCTTTATCTAGGACGGGATAAGCCCAGTGAATTTCTATTAGTTGAGGGGTTGATTCAATTTTGTTGTGTTTATTGTTGGTCATTGTTTATTTCTTGTGTTCTTAATGCTTGCTATTATAAACCTAGCTATAATTGTTGATTTTAGACAATTGGGTGAAGAACTAACCGAAAGGTGAGACCCATTGTTGGACGAGTAAGAATTAAACAGGAATTTTTATATCGAGACAGTAGTTTAATTGTGCTTGAGGAGCAAACGATTATAAAAAATCTTAATCGGTAAAGTTCAATTTAATCACCTTGATTATATAGGTTAGTTTGGTTTAGATATATTATTGTACTTCGATGGAAGACAATAATTACCCTAGGATAATTTGCCTTTTTGATCACATAATTAATAGTTTAGGATAGTTAATTCCGTATTAATAGAGTTCTTTGTGGTGAACCCCTATCCTAGATGTTTTCTTCACAGTTTATTTTTAGAAGCTTTTGACTTTGTTTTAGTTAGTTTTTTGTTATTTAGTAAAAATATTTTAATCATCAAATTAGATTGACTTAGATAATTAAATTTGCAATAGTTGGTACTTCCTAAAGTGCCACACATTTTGTGGTACTTTTTAAAGCATCATATAAAAGTGCTACAAACTTATCAAAATATAAGAAAATCTCATTAAAAAAATGTCATGAAATTATGGAAAGAACTCAAATGCCACAAAATATGATACAAACTCAAATGGCACAAAAAATGGTACTAAAATATGGTACAAACTTAAATGTTTCAAATAATACCACAAAAATATTACACAAATTTTTAAAGGCCACTAATTAACACACATATACACACACATATACATATATATATATGTATATGCACAAGTATATATCTATATATACATACATTGTGTATATATGTATATATATAACTCAATAATCAATACTAAGAGATACGTTAGTTCAATATATGGTCACTTATTTTATTTTTATTGGGGTTCAAATTTCGTAATAAAATAAAAATTATTAAATTGTATTTCATTAAATAAAATTAAAATACTTTTGTGCATTTATCAAAAAGTTCAACAAAAAGTATCATGTCGTTCAACAAATTTGTGTCATTAGATAAGTGCCACAAGTTGGGCGACCAATATATCTGCGGCATTTATGAAGTGCAAGAAAAAACAACACAACTTTCAGTGGCATTTTAATAAAGAGCCGGATAAATGCCACAAATGAGTTTTCATGGCATTTAAGAAGCTTTTGGGGGCACTTAGTGTGTGCCACCAAAGTCCAATGTTTCCATAGTGTCTGACTTTCTCTAATTCTTTTCTTTTTTTTCCATATTTGTGTTCTACATTAAAGTCCTCATAATTTTACTTTCTCTACACTTAATTTAGACCTTCAAATCTAATAAAGTGTAAACGAAGTGATTTTTCTAATGAAATTTAAATTATACAAGAATTTAATTCAATTAATTATACACAAATTTAGAATTGCAAATCTAATAACATGTAAACTGAAGTTATTAATATATTTATATTATATATTTATTAGGTAATATCATGTTCGACCACTGGTTTGACCGTTTGAACCGATGAACTAATGAACTAGTAGCTTGGCCAGTTCGATCTTTAGTCAAACTTTTCAACATTGGCTATTCCTTAAGAGGTTTTAAGATTTCGTGTTTTGAATTTCTTAAACTTTTGACTAGAGTTTTTTTGAGATAAATATATCAAAAAAATTATATTAAAAAAAGTATAATTAGTTAATTAAACAATTGTATCTAACAAAAAAAGAAAAGAATAAGTATTGAATATATTACAAAAAAGACATTAAACTGTATTATTATAACCAATGCGCGGAAGATGTTTCTGATAAAATGTCCCTACGCGGCAAGTGTTTTGAGAGTACGTCTCCATGGGTCTCTTTCTAAGGAAACAAAAATTGGGTTAATCACCAATTGGTTTTGACTTACTCTAATTCTTTAATCTTTTTTGCCCTTATTTCGCACTCAATTAACATCATTATAATTTCACTTTGTCTTCACTTTAGCCTTGCATATGTAATAAAGATTAAAGGAAGTTATTTTTTTCCAATTAAACTTAACATACATTAGAATTTAATTAAGAAAGATAACAAAATTTACTCTCTTAAAAAAGTCTCTAAAGGAGTCATGATTATTTACATGGTAAACTTTCTTAATTTTTTTAATTTCCTAATAATACTTTGGTCATCCAAAATATAAACCCTTGTTATGATATTTTTTCCCACAATCACATTGAACACCAAGAAGTTAAAGCATTATTTGTTAAATTAATTGACCCCTTACTTTTTCATCCTTTGTACGGAGGTGTTTGGAGAGCAGATCACTCAGGAGGTGGCGGGAGAAAAGCATTCCAAGTGGCAAGAAGTGGCCCCAAGATTTCACATTTATTCTTTGCGGATGACCTTTGGTGAGGCAACAGAGAAACAAGCTTCTCTCACCTATTGAAATTTATTAGTTAAAAGCTTATTTAATTAAGTATGTTTGATAACATATATTACTAAGTATTTAATATATAAGTGCTTTTTATTATAATTTTAACAAATCACTTAATTGTATAAAATGTGCTTAATTGTAGTTGTAAATTTTAAATGAAAACTTTTCACTTAGTTACTAAGTTTGAAATCTTAATATATATTATTTTACAAATAATCAAACTTTTTTGGATATAATTACCACTTAACATTTAATTCATCATGCAAATTTAAATTTTGTGTCCAAACTTAATGTTCAGAATTCAAAGCTTAAACAATTCAATCTTCATGCTTCAATTTTATTTTTATAAAATGGGGCCTAAAATTACAATAGTTTAAACTGGTTCCGATAATCGTTATTATGAAGAAGAAGTAATTACCAAGTAAAAGCTTTGTATGGTTTAGCTACAGAGACAGAAGGTCAAAAATTTATTAAAGCAAAAAAAGCACTTAATTAAAAAAATTTATAAGTATATTATCCCAATTGTAATACATCTGGCTAAAGGAACAAAGGAAGTGCTTGGTCCAGTAGTTTTCGCTAGCATATATAGAGACTTAAGCTTGTTGAAAGGAATAATGACTGCCTCAAAAAATATAGATAGTGAAGATCGAGGTCCAGAATAGTGTATTTAAGTTGTACTCTTTGGGCTCCATTTCATTTGGTACAACTTTTGGCACAGGAAAAGTTCCTACCATTTTAACTAGATGTTAACTCCCTTAGGCCCACTGAGGCAAGGACTACCCTATTGAAAGGTAAACATAAATTGTAGATTGGGAATGTTTGGTTAGTCAGTAATTTTCTTTTGAGGATTTTTTATGTGTGGTGGACTTGTTTTTTATTCGTTTTTTATGTGAAGCCTAATTTTTGTATGGGCTTTTTAGAAGATTTGAGATATAAAAAGTTAGTTAGACTTATTTGTTGAATTTAAGGACTGGGGGAAAAATATAAAATTAATTAACTTACTCGAAGTTAATTGGAAAGGAATTATATATCAACTTATGTGTTAAGTATTAAAATATTGCATTCTTACACCTTTTCTAATTAGTCTTTTAATGCATTTTGTGTTATATTGGTATGAAATCTACTCATTTCATCTTATTCCATGTGTTAGGTACCTGGAACTAAATTGTGAATGTTAAGGCTTAGAAGGTGAAGAAGTTTGGTTATGAGATTTGGGTAAGATGTTGCACACCATGTGCAAGAAAGTGCGCAGAACTACTAAAGCTGGTTTTTTCTACGTGATGCACGAGATGCATGTAAGTAAACTCAGTCTTTACCAATACCTTTAAGTGACTATGTATAATGAACCCTTGTGCATCATTTTTTATGAAATATCTAATACATCAAAGTTGCATTTTTATTTTATCCAATTGGTGCCTACTTTTCAAGGGTTACTCGATGAGGTACTACATATTTATTGAAAAGAATTTCATGTATTTTTCTCTAATATGAAACCTAAATATGTTAAGGAAGAAGTTATGAAGTTTTGTATTTTTCAATTTAGTTTACACGTTATAGCTAAAGATTGGTTGTATTGTTTTCCACAAGTTGCTCGTGAGTTGATCGCAGACATGGCATCTAACGCACACAATTTTGGCAAACTAAGTGAAACACATAGAAAAGTTAGTGTCGTACGTACATATGCACTTGAAAAGAAAATTAGATAGCTTTACTAACTTGGTTGGGAAATTGTTTTTTGGGAACAATAACATGAATGCACAAGTTAGGGCATGTAAAATTTTCATGGCATATAATCATATCACTAATGTATGACTATCTTCTATAAGGGTGAATGGGTTAATGTTTTAGGAGGTTTTCCTAATCCATCAAAGGGAAGATATAATGCTTCCTCAAGCACTTGCAATAAAGGCTGGAAAGATTACCCTAACTTTCAGTGGGGAAATCAATGGTCTAGACAGCCTCACTATAAGTACCCTTCAGGATTTGTTCCCAATTCTTCTTATAATGTTATCCCTCCTCAAACTTAATCTCAAGGGATTTCCCTTGAAGACATGATTAATTAAATCCCTTGCTCGTGTACTTTAACTTTTCAAAAGGATACTAAAGCTAGTATCCAAAACATAGAGAAGCAAAGTCGGACAATTGGCTTCTGAGTCAAGCCAAATAATGGCTCAACTATCCAACAAACTCCCTACTCAACTCCTTATCCTAAAGAGAATGTTAGGGCTGTCACCATTAGGACTAATAGGAGTTGAAATAGCTCGAGAGGAAGAAACCAATAGATAAGGAGAATGAGTGAGAAGTAGATCCAACCCCACTTCTAGTGAAGAGGTTAGAGTGGAAAAACCTTTAGTAAGAGAGTCATCTATTCCTATGATGGTCAAACCTCTCTTTCCTAATAGATTTGCAATGAATATGAAGGAGGAGTTTGAAAAAGATGGTTTAGACTTCTTTAAGAAGGTGGGAGTGGATATCCCCTTAAAAGTATTGGGATCCACTAAAAAAAATAAAAGAGTATTGTTGTAATTTATTTCGTCTCCAAATTGTCTCTAAAACAATTTAGAGACGAAATTTTACCAAATAGAGACGAATTTCGCCAGTCTATAAATGTTTTTTCCTCATAGTGCTATAGCCACCAGTTAGTCTCACCACTACTTCTATCTTCTCTCTCTCCTTTCTCACCCATCACTTCCCTATTACTCTTCCTCAAATCCTTTTCACAAAATTGTGGAAGGCTTATAATTTGAATGAAACTTCCTTACCGTCACTTGATCGGATATAAAATCTTAATAATGAGAGGAAAAGGAAAGCAATGGAGAACAAAGGAAAGTAACATGAATTTAAGAAGGAAAATTGAGTGGTTAATTCTTTTTCTTTTCTTCTTTTTCAAATGAGGGATGATGTCAATAAAGCGACTTGCTAAAGGGTGATACAATTACATTTTTTCCTTTCCCTGGCTGCAAAAATTTTATACTTACTAGAATCATGGTCTTCTAGCTCTACGAGGGTATGCAGATTTGAACACAAAATGGGAATTTTGGCTATCGATTTTAGGGTTTCTCCAGCCATCAGTTCAAAATACTTATGTATTACTACATTTTTTTTCTATGGACATGGTGGGGGTGAGAAAAAGAGAAGATAAGAGAGAGGATGAGGCAATACTGATTGTACATATATAGTGCGGGCAGGAACTTGATGGTTGAGGCGAGAGAAAAGACAATTTGGTTTTCTTCTTTCGTTCTAAGATTGAAAAATAAACTATTGTTTCATATATTGAATTTTTATTTCTGGTCATAGAGGTAAACAAGACGTTTAAAATTTTCAAGCAATTGATCTCTCCATCAATAAAATTTCTTCACTCAATTATTGCCATTTGTCAAAGATCGCGTACCTATTTTACAATTACAAAAACTACACGGTTTTTTTGTTCATTCATTAGCATACTTTAGCTACTTTTATGTCAACTATTTTTAGTTTCATAAGATTTAAAATATATATTTTTTAAAGGCTACTAAGTAATTTCTAGAACTGCTCCATCTTATTAATGTTAAAATAAATATGACATTAATTTTTTAACCTAAAAGCAATCGAGAAGAATCCTATAGAAAAAATCTTGCAGATGTGACAAAGTCATACTTTCTTTCCTCTTATCTCTCTCTCTTCACTTTGTTATCCTTGCTAAAGCCCCTCGTATTCTCATTGTTGTCTTCTTCGGCCAAGGTTGGGCTTCGGCTATGGCCGGAGTACTAACCTCTGTCAGGGAATCCCTTCTATCTCTAGTTTCATTATTTTCTAGTTTTCTTGCATCCAAAAACCATATTAGTTCTTTGTTTCATTATCTTTTTGCCCGATCATTTCAGATCCTAGTTCTTGAAGCCGATTTCTTGAAACTCAATTCCATCTTGGTCTGTTTTTTTTTTTTTTTTTAATCTCTATCCTAGGGAATCCTCAAGAAAACTGATACGCCCAAGAGTCTTTTGGATTCTGATTACGGATGAGTAGGAGACTATTTTTGAAATACTCGTGGTACGAAGAGTTAAATTTGAAGATGCTAGAGGAATATTAGAGGTGAGTTTATTCATTTTTTATTTTATGTTTTGTACCCAGTAAGAGATTCTGAAGGTTGGTTTATTTTTATTACCATGGATATAGAGGTTGTGTCTCTTATCCATTTGTGTAATTTATTTATTTTTATTTAATCCAACTACTATTAAGCAAATAATAATAGTAATTTTTCTATATTCCTCCGTGGATTACGAATCAACAAAATAACAAGAAGAACTACCGTCGTCATTCAACCGGAGAACAATAAACAAACAAAGGCTGTGGTGGTTTGAATAGAGATTTTTAAGGATTGCTATTGGGCAGAAGATGAAGAATGATGAAAAAAGAAGGAGAGGAGTGAGATAATGCTAAAGAAGAGGGAGACAATAGCGGGACTAAAGAGCCCTAGTAATTTCCATTTTAAGTGGGATGGAGCCGTTAGAACACTTGGAGTGCACCTTGGAAGTTGCACTCGGGGTGCAAGGTATAATTTGTGGTACTGGTCTCTCTAATGTGAAAATATTACCAAAAAGAAAATATCATATTGAAAACTATGTAATCTTCTTTTAATATTTAAAGTAAGAAATCCTTGTTATTGAAAGTAAGATATCTTTCAAAGTTATCTATTTTAAAGTGAATGACTAAGGATAATAAATAGTTAATGTTTACTAAGGGTAATATTGAGATTGAAATGAATTTTTTATGGATTTAAAAAATGAGCCTTGAATTTATCAATTTCCTTTTCTTTTTATACATAATTATCGTTGAAAATTTCCATTTACGAAATACAAATTAAATAAACATAAATATTTTTTTAAAAAAACTTGTCATTACATTAGCTGAATAAGTTCTACATTGAAAACGAAAGCCCATTCAACTAAAAATTTAAAATTGAAAGTTTCCATAAAATGTAATAAGGAATGATGAATTAGGCCTTCTTTATTTTACTATGGAAGCATATTAGTATAGTAAATTAATTCTTGATTATTGTAGGTTGTATATAGATTATTTTCTTTCCATATTGCAATATCTACAGGACACATTCAAGGTATTAAATTATTTATGTAGTTAAAAGTTAATGTCTTACACATTTATTCTTGTATATATAATTGTTAGTATAACATTTTGTTAGACTTCTAATCAGGACCTTAGTTTAAGCATTATAATTTGGTTCATAGAGGAGGATAGGGAAGGTAAGGGGATATAGAATGGCAACCTTACATTCATTAGGGGAAGTATAATCAATTACTTGAAAATTGTTTATGGTTCGAAAGAAAGTAAATGACATTTAAATTCCTTTGTTTGATCAGGGTGAAAGTGGAAAATAAATAGTTTACTATTATATCGATTGTGCAAAACTTGGAACCTTATATATATATTGTATACCAGTTTGATTTAGAATAAATTTTTAATAAATTTAACTAATTTATTAGAGAGTGAAATGGTCTTTTTATTATCATTTACATCTGAGTCTCTTTGGTTTAGGAAGGACTAATCTGCTATAGTTGATAGGAAGAGTTCCCTTCCACATTTGCATCACATTCACTCATACATTGCAACCAAATAAGATAAATAGGATATTTACATCCTAATTTACATTCTCTCCTATTCCCCTCCAATTTTTTACCCCCAAACAAAACTGAACTAGGACTAAAAGTCAAAACACAACAAGTCATGTTTCATCTCTTTTTGGTAAGTAAGGTCTTCCTATTAGATGGTGAACCCCAGAAGGAGAGATTATACCATGCCCACTCGTAAATTAGTCTAAACACATTTATTCATTTGCCTTCTAAAAAAGCTAAAGACCGAATCTAGTCTCCATGGTATCTCAAGGTATGATTATCTCCTATTCCTTTAAGTTTCCTCTTTCTTTTGTTTATTTATTGTTTGCGTTTATATCAAATTTTTTTATTTTGTTAGTTTAATTTTTTTTTGCTTGTTTGCATAGTTACAAATTTTTTTAAATTATGAAGAAGCTTGGCTTTATTTTGATATGTTTTTATTTGTATAAGATAAAACTAGGCAAAATCTTAGGTATCCAGAGAATCTTGATAATATGATGCATATTATAATACTAACACTACTGACTTAGCAAAATCATTTTGTATATTGCTCTATTTGGCTGTTTGTGTTTTGTTCAGTGACATTTGCTAAGGTCTGTTAATATGAGTTTGTATTATTGTTAAATTGCTTTTTTGAATTTACGAACCTTGTAAATTTGAATGACCATTTTTTTAATTACAAATATAAATTTATACTTGAAATATTAAACATATATAAAATAAAATTAAGAGTACTTATGTTATCTTTAGTTTAGTAGTTATAATAGTAAAACTGTCAAACTCAGTCAAAATGAGGCAGTTTGATTGGGAACCAGTTGAATCTATTGACCCCGATTTGTTTCGTTTCTTCAAACAAAATATATTTTTGAAATAAAACAAAAGACGAATGAGCTTCTACCGCCATCCTTGATGTCACCTCACTTCTCCACCGATGTCATCCAACCATTTCAAAACCAAAAATAGCAACATGGAAGAAAAGAAGGAGAGAAGCCATGAATTTTAGGTGAGGAGCAAATTAAGTGTATGATAAGTTTATGAAGGGAGGAGAATGCAGGAACGAAGGGGATTAGGGAAATAGGAAAAGAAGAGGAGTCCGTGAGGAGAAAGGGATAAGAAGGAAAAAGAAAAGAAGAAAGCAAGAGTTCACACTAAGGTGTAAGGAAAAATGGAGAAAAAGAAGGATAAAAAGAAAATAATAATAATATAAAAAAAAAAACAAGATAGTGGTGTGGCACTGCGGCTGAGGTAAGGAAAAGTGAAGAAGAAAAATAATTTGGACTGTTTTTGCTATAGGGAGAACTTGGCCCTTTTATTTAGCCCAAAAGAAGATCATTTGTTTTCTCTTTTTTATAGAGGATATCTCAAAAATAATTTTTGGAAAAATATTTTAAAAGAGGCAAAACAATATTAGTAATATATGATCTATAAATTAAAATTTTTTTAAGAAGTTAAGATTTGAACAATTAATCTAAAAAAAAAAAAAAAGAAAGAACGTCATCACTTAAAAAATATTTTGATTTTTTAAAAGGTGAATAAATAGTTCATAAATTCTTTTTTCATTACTAGTCAATTATAAATGATATAAATTTACTTTTACTAAAATAATTTTGTTTTTCTAATTTTACTTTTTATTTTATGCTAAATAAAATGTAAGGGGTGGTAGAACCCAGTATTAACCACAATTAAGGGACAAACTCGCTAATATGGAATGTTCCATTCCACTAAAACTCGTTGGAATTAAACCCAACTTAGTCATTGTAACTCCACAAAGGTACTAAGAGGACCCGTGCTCCATTTATATGCAGAGAATCAGAGTGTACTCGTGTGAGTGCTTTCGTTTTTAAATTTTAATCGATCTTTAACATTCTTGAATTATCCTTTTTAATTATATTTAGTAAAGATTAGCGTGTGTGGTATGTTTGTAAATGAATTACTTCTTATTACTATGCATGTTTGAATAGGATGAAATAATTTTAACATGTTTTAAAACACTTTCTTACCTGGATGAAACTTTTTTTGCTTAGTTATTAATATATTTATAATTTTCATAAACTATTACGTAATATCTTGTTAGACAAGCTGGTTCGATCTCCGGTCCGATTTTCTCAACCTCTATTTTTTCCTTGAGAGTTTTTTATGATTTATAGTTTAGAATTTTCTTAAAAATTTTATTCGAGTTTTTTCTAAGACAAATATATCAAAAAAACATTATATCAAAATAGAAAAGTAGATTTAGTTAGTAAAAAGCATTATGAAAAAAAACGAAATTAATATAGAATATATTAAAAATTATATATGAAGTCCTAATGTGCAGAATGTGTTTTAATGGAGAATTCCCTACACGGTACGTTTTTAGAACATGCCTATATGGCTCTCCTACTAAGACAACAAAAATTAGATTAAAAGAGGACTCTTCTTTAAAAACACGATTATTTGAGGAAAAACTCTTAGATCTCACTCGTATGTATTTGACTTACTCTAATTCTTTTGTCTTTTTTTCCCTGATATTCGCACTAAATTAAAGTCATTGGTTGGAATTTTTCTAACAAATTTTAAACCCAATACTTGTAAGTGCACAAGATAAATGTAATACGATTAGTAAAAAGGTGTCAAACCACAAAGAAAGGCATAATCACGTAAATTATTATGTTACTAAATTAATTTTATAAAAATTATCAATTTTTTTTGCTAATATTATATCTCAATTAATTAAAATTCATAAATAAACTAACCAAACTAAAAACTAACAAAAGCTTAACTAATAGAGATAATTTAGAATCTTGAATCTACCACTAAACTATATATCAATGATTTAATTTTATTTAGGAAAAAAAGATTAGACGTTTTATGTGATGATGTAGGTTACAAATTTCGATTCACTAAAGAAACATATTATGCTTAAATGCATGATATTGCCCATCATCTAGCCAATAGCATGATATATTCAATTCTATGACATATCTCATTTATAATTAGCATGAACTATTCATTCTAAAACTCACAATACACTTGCAAAAATTACATATCTATCATACTCAAAACTGCAATAATTATGCATGGATAAAAGTATCAATTAAACTAAATAATTTTTTCTACAAGGAAAATTACGAAAAACATAACCTAATGAAACAAATAAGCATCCCAAGAACATATAATCACATAAATATTCTAGTAAATTCTCTAAAATAAAACAAACAATACGATTATACACGGAAAATTAACTCATGCTTAAAAGAAAAGAAAAAAACAAATTCTTGAAAAAGAATATACGGCTTCAATACCTTCAATGGTTCCTGTGGCTTCCTCTCTCCTTTGATATTTAATCACTCATGAGCAAGCCCTCGGCTTGCGGCCCCTATATATAGGTATATTAGTTAGTGAAATTCAAATTCGATTTGAAGAAAACTCACTAACACACTTGGATTTAAATACCACGTCAGCCCCCCCTTTTTTCTGTTTGTTCTTTTTAATTTTGCTTTCTTTCTATCCTTCCTTTGGATGTGTTAATATAAAATTTTCCTTCCACTTCTATTTAATGCAAGAAATTACAAAGGATGAGCATGTTTGTTTCCCTTACAATTCTAAAACTTAAGGAAAAAGGGAAAATAAATAAATCAAATAAAATATTTCTAGAAATTAAATGAGTACTACTGTCAAGGATTAATAATTTAAGCTTAAAAGGTCTTCATTTGCAAAAAAAATAATCACCTCTATAATTCATTATAATTTCATTTTTTCTTCACTTTAGCCTTGCAAATCTAATAAATATTAAAGTTATTTTTTTCAATTAGACTCAAAATACACGTGAATTTAATTAAAATAAATAGAAAAATCTACTCTCTTATAAAAGTCTCTAAAGGGGTAATGATGATTTAAATATTTACTTTTCTTACTTTTTTAAAAAAAATTCTTAATATGTGTTGGTAATCCTAAAAAAAAAAAAAGAGAACTCGTTGGTCATCCTAAATAAAAATCCTTGTTATGATATTTTTTCCCACAGTCACATTGAATACGAAAGAGTTAATCCCTTATTTGTTAAATTAATTGACCAAAATTTTATTAGTTAAGAGCTTATTGAATTAAGTGCGTTTGATAACATATATCATTAAGTACTTAATACTTAAGTGTGTTAGATTAATATATGATAACATATATCATATATCGTTAGAAGACTCATATTCTTTTATTTTGAAGATCCATTTACAATCAACAAGTTTTTGTTTTGAAGGTTTTTGAACAAGAATCCATGTTTTGTTTTTGTTTAAAGAAAACATTTATTCTTCTATCGCACGTAACCATAAAACGCGATTGAGACTTTTCAAAACCTCAGAAAAAATAAAGGTTCTTTTTCCTCCACATAAGATGCAACAGCAAAAGCATATGATACAATGTAGGAGTAACCATACTGAGGATGATCCTTGGGTATCCTACGGACTCGATCTCTAGCGAGCTGATAATCCCAAAGAGCTTGGGTTTGAGCCTCAGGATTTTTCTCTCCCTCATCACAACCATCTAGAATAGGGTCAGAAGTTTCTGAAACAGGAGTACTACTGGAAGGAGCAGAAGACTCAGGATTGGTTTCAGGTTCCTGAGGCGGATCTAAGGAAGGTTCGGAGATGGTCTCCACCTCCACCGGAATGCTACTAGGAGTGAGAATACTACGAGGTTTATCGGCAATGGGTTTATCCTTAAGACAAGGCATCTCTAACTCGTTGAAGATGACATCCCTACTGATAATAGCCCTCACCCCTGGTTCACCTTTTAACCACACTCTATAACCCTTTACCCCACTAGGATATCCTATTAACACCCCCTTTCTAGACCTTGGATCTAGTTTTCCCTCTTTTTAATGAGCAAAGGCTGCACAACTAAAAACTTTCAGATTGGAAAGATTAGGAGGTTTACCACACATGAGTTCTATAGGAGTCCTAAAGTTTATAGCTGGGTATGGAGATCTATTGATGAGGTGTACTATTGTACTAACAGCTTCACCCCAGAAAGGTTTTGAGATACCAGAAGAAACTAAAAGACACCGGACCTTATCCATAATGGTACGGTTCATCCTTTCGGCAACTCCATTTTGTTGTGGGTTATGTCTAACCATTCTATGGTGTAAAATGCCAAGCGATGCACAAAAGTAAAAAAACTTCCAGTACAAAATTCAAGACCGTTATCGATCCTGATAGTTTTTAGTTTATTTCAACAATGATTTTCGGCAAAACATTTCCATTCACAAAATTTTTCAAATGTTTGGTCTTTGGTTTATAAAAGAAAAACACATACATTCCTAGAAAAACCATCAACAATAGACAAGAAATAAACATTATCACTGTAAGTCGGAACTTTCTCAGGCCCTCACAGATCACAATGCACATAATCAAGAGGTGCAAAATACTTGCGTGTGCTGGTTGAAAAACTGATTTTATATTGTTTTTCCAAAACACAGTGATCACAAAAATCCAAGGAATCAATTTTGTCACCACATAAAAGTTTTTGTTTTTGTAAAATGATAAAGCTCCTTTTCACTAATGTGGCCGATCCTCTGATGCCACAACATAGTTTTCTCAGGGACAGATTTTGCACACCAAGTACAAGAAGGTGCGCAAAACTACTGAAGCTAGTTTTTTCCTACGTGATTAAACTTAGTCTTTATCAATGCCGTTAACTATGGATAATCGACCGTTGTGCATCATTTTTTATTACATAACTAATACATTTATGTTGCATTTTTGTTTTATCTGAGTGATGCCTACTTTTAATGGGTTACCTAAGGACGTACTACATAGTCATTTAAAAGAACTCGTTTTTTTTATCTAATATGAAACCTGAACATGTTGAGGAAGAAGTTATTAAGTTGCGTGCTTTTCAATTTAGTTTAAAGGGTATAGCCAAAGATTTTTTGTATAATTTTCCACAAACTGTTCGTGAGTTGATTGAGAACATGGCCTCTAACACACAAAATTTAGGCAAACTATGTAAAACACTTAGGAAAGTAAGTGCGGTAGATACTTATGCACTTGGAAACTAAATTAGATAACCGCACTACTTTTTTTGGGAAACTTTTTTTTTGTAAGAATAATATCATGAATGCATAAGTTAAGGCATGTAAAAGTTTCATGGCATATAATCATACCACTGATACATGTCCTACCTTCTAGAAGGGTGAATAGGTTAGTGTAGTAGGAGGTTTTCCTAATCCATCACAGGGAAGGTATAATCCTTCCTCAAGCACTTACAATGAAGGCTGGAGAGATTACCCTAACTTTTAGTGGAGAAATCAAGGGTTTAGACAACCTCAATACAATCATCCTCCAGGATTTGTTCCCAATTCTTCTCATAATGTTATCTCGTCTGGAACTGAATCTGAAGGGACATCTTTCGTGTACTTTAACTTGACAAAAGGACACTGAAGCTAGTATCTAGAACATAGAGAGGCAAAGTAGGACAATTGCCTTCTTAGAGAAGCCAAATAAATGGTTCAACTATCCAACAAACTTCTTGCTCAACCCCTTATCATAAAGATAATTTTAGGGCTATCACCATTAGGCTTAGTAGGAGTTCAAAGAGTTTGAGAGAAAGAAGCCAATAGATAAGGAGAATGAGTTAGAAATAGATCCAACCCTACATCTATGAAGAGCTTAGAGTAGAATAACCTAATGTGGAAGAGTCATCTATTACTATTAAGGTCGAACATCTCTTTCCTGATAGATTTGCAATGAATAGGAAGGAAGAGTTTGAAAAACTTCTTTTAGATGTCTTTAAGAAAACAGAAGTGATTTTCCCCTTAAAAGTATTGGGATCCACTAAAAAAATGAAAAAGTATTGTTGTCACTTATTTCCTCTCAAAATTGTCTCTAAAACAATTTGGAGATGAAATTTTGCCAAATGGAGACGAATATTGCTAGTTTATAAATGTCTTTTCCCTCGTAGTGCTATAGCCACCACTTAGTCTCACCACTACTTTTATCTTCTCCCTTGTTCTTTCTCACCCATCACTTCTCTATTACTCAACCTTAAATCCTTTTCACAAAATTGCAGAAGGCGTATAATTCGAACGAAACTTCCTTACCGTTACTTGATCAGATATAAAATCCTAATAATAAGATGAAAAGGAGAGCAATTAATAATAGAGGAAATGAACAGAAATTTGAAGAAGGAAACCTAAGTGTTTTGCTTCTTTTTTTTCTTCTTTTTCAATTGATGCAAGATGTCAATGAAGCGAGTTGCTAAAGGGTGATAAAATTAGATTGTTACCTTTCCCTCGTTGGAAAAACTTTCTACTTATCAGAATCATGTTTTTCCAGCTCTACGAATTACCAACATGGTGACCATGGTAACCATAGCTCTACTAAGATACCAAGAGGACCAATGCCCCTTCTTTAGTAAATCTTTCTTTAGTACATGGTGACCACGCAAACACTTTTATTTTTTTAGTTTTATAAATCTTTAGTATTCTTGAATTAGTGAAAAGAGCGTGTATGATATGTATGTAAATAAGTTATTTTCTATTATTATGAATGTTTGAATAGGATGAAATAATTTTAACACGTTAAAAAACGCATTCATAATTTTATGAAATTTTTTCGCTAAGTTATTAATATATTTATAATTTTATACATTCATTACATAATATCCTATTCGACGACTGGTTTGACCGTTTGAACCGATGAATTAATGAACTAGTAGCTTGGTCGGTTCGATCTTCGGTGAAATTTTTCAACACTGGCTTTTCCTTAAGAGGTTTTAAGATTTAGTGTTTAGCATTTTCTTAAAATTTTTATTAGAGTTTTTTCCGAGATAAATATATCAATAAAAAATTATATTAAAACAAAAAAAGTATAAGTAGTTAATTAAAAAAACATTATCTAATAAAAAAAAAGTATGGAATACAATACAAAAAAAGACATAAAAAATGTAATAATATAACCAATGCGCGAACGTATTTTGATCAAACATCCCTACATGGCATGTGTTTTGAGAATACCATAAGAAGAATAAGAAAATAAAGACTGTGGTGGTTTGAGTAGAGATTTCTAAAGAATTCTATTGGTTAGAAGAAGAAGAACGATGAAAAAAAAAAGGAGAGGAGTGAGACGATGCTAAAGAAGAGACTGACAGACGCGTGACTGAAGAGCCCTAGTAATTCTTAATTTAAGTTAGAGGGAGCCAGTTTAACACCTGGAGTGCAACTTGAACGTTGCACTCAAGTGCAAGGTATAATTTACGGTACTTATCCCTGTTATGTGAAAATAATATAAAAAAAAAATCATTTTGAAAAATATTTCTTCTTCTGGTGGAATCTGAATCATTCTAGTCTCTACTCTTATTCTCTGAGATTCCATTATAATGTTAGCTTTGCATTTAATCAGCCTTTTAAAGTAGTTCTAGAACCCATGCTTATTTTGTTGTTTAGATGGTCATTGCACTTAATTGATTAACTCTTAGCAATGCTTATATTGTTGAATCCTTTATAATATTGCTTGCCTTTGAAGGAAAAGATTCTAGGAGAAATCCTTTTAAGAGAGAGGGTATGATATGAACCGGGATGATCAAGAGGCTAAGGAATTAATTCAAGGACCAACCACAAGGAACATGAGGAAGGCATAGGTAAAGGGATGATGCCATTTATGGAAAAATTCATTAAGGAAGGATTAAATTTCAAGATGAAAGGCTTATGAGATGTTAATAAACCTCCCAAGTTGCTCAAGATGCAACTCCTAAGAATGGTTGCATGTCCTAAGAAAGGAGCAACCAATGAAGCAGGTTGGAGGAATAAACATTGAAGTCTTTAGAAAAGTAAGACATACCGTTGACGGTTGGCCCTGTACAAACTGTTAACGGCAGGATTATGGAAGAAGCCCGGTTGAAGAACC
Source organism: Catharanthus roseus (assembly GCA_028651295.1). Lineage (NCBI taxonomy): Eukaryota > Viridiplantae > Streptophyta > Magnoliopsida > Gentianales > Apocynaceae > Catharanthus > Catharanthus roseus. The sequence goes on from JAPQWS010000019.1 coordinate 145,797, forward strand.
CCATTCCAAGTATTGTCAATTTTTTATTCTCCCCCACGATGAGATTATTTTATACCCTTAAATTGAAGAACACCATCTCCTGGTTTTTCTCCTTCTATAGTCGAGTGTCAATCACATGAGCTAAAGGTGAGAGATCATCTTCCCGTTCTCATTAATTTTGTATTGTATTTGAATGTTGGGGAGCTGTTCTAGCCTCTTCCAAATTAGCTTGTGCCTAGATGCATCTTTAAAAATAAGACTTTGCCAAGATGCTCTCTAGCTTAGTTTAATTTCTTTTCTGATAATATTATTTGCTTATAGGAAATTTTAAATGTTGAATTACATCCGTCCTTATTTTATATGGATCTTCTTGTTAAATTTCTGCAAATGTTGCCTACTGGTACTTTTAAAAATATACAATAGATATATGCAATCATTTAATTGTTTATGTCGAATAACTTTGAAATATCTATTTTTGAAATAGGTTTCATCAATACTATGATTATTTCCTATTTATAACTTTGCCTTTTTAATTCCTTAAGGCCTTTTTACAATATTGCAGGATGCCCAAAATATTTTATAAAGTTCCATGAAAAGAAACACATTACGATGTTATTTATTGAGAAATTAGCTATAAATAGACATGCATATTTTTTTCCGTTTATAACCATATTTTGAGGTTTAGGGTAATTTTTTCATTTTACATGTGAAATGAAGGGTAGTAAATGTTGCAACTTATCCCACTTAACCCCCTCAGCTCCTGCCTTTTTCACCCTATAAGACCTACTCTTTTTATTTAATGATGCAAAATTGCACGTATTTTGCTTATCATGTATTATTTTTCTAATACGGTCAACATTATTAATTGAATATTATTGTATTTGAGGATGCTTTGTATTTTAATTTACATAATTATCTTTAATAGTCAATGTAATCCCCATTCCAATAATTGTCAAAATGTTAATTTCTCCCACCATAAGATCATTTTATACCCTTAAATTGAAGAACTGCATCTCGTTGTTTATATCCTTCTATATTCAAAGAGTCAATTATATGAGCTAAAGGTATGAGATCATCTTCCCATTCTCAATATTTTTGCATAGTATTTTAATGTTCGGGAGCTGTTCGAGCTCAACCTCTTCAAAATTAGCTTGTGCATCTGCAATTGCTCCACTAAAATTAGGTGCCATTGCAGCAATTATATCATCGTCAGAGTTAGGGCCTGAACGCTCCATCGATGCATGAATAGAATCTCTTTTCATTCGGTATACTCCACTTCACCTCTTTCTCTCAATTGCTTATTTCTCCATGGCCTTTGTTTTAAATTATTGTTACTCCTTACATATATTTACTTTGACAAAAGTAACATCATCATCAGGTGTTTGAAACTAGTTGTTACTTAGAAATTTAATTTCTAGCCTTTCAAGCCCCACAAATAAGTATAATGAACCAGCAATATCCTCTTTCCTGTATGATTCTTGCATCTCATCACCATATTCTATACTATATATCAATTTATATAGTAATATACATCATTAATTGATTGCAACAAATTTCTAGTTATCCTTAATAAAATTTGCTTCTTTATATTAAAATTTTTCTTGAGGGCATTAATTTTAATGAGATTATGCAGCGTGGGGATACCATTTCTTTATTTTTTTATTTTTTTATTTTATTTCATTTTTTGCTTGTTTGCATAGTTATAATATTTTAACTCATGAATAGGCTTGGCTTTCTTTGATCTGTTTCCATTTGTATAAGATGAAATTAGGAAAATCTTGTGTACCAAGAGAATCTGGATAATCTGATGCATATTATAGTACTAATACTTTTCATTTCGCAAAATCATTATGTGTATTGCTTTATTTTGGTTATTTGTGGTTTGTTCTATTACATTTGTTAAGGTCTGTTAATATGACTTTGTATTATTAGTAAATTATTTATTGACCTTACTAACCTTGTAAATTAGAATAAATATTATTTTAATCACAAATCCAAATTTAAACTAGAAATATCTAACATGTAGAAATAAAATTAAGAGTAATAATATTATCTTTATTTTTAGTAGTTATAGTAGTAAACTTGTCAAACTCAGTCAAAACTAGGCAGGTCGATTGGGAACCACTCGAACCGATTGACCCTGATTTTTCTTTTCTTAAAAAAGAACATATTTTTGATACAGAACCACAAATAAATGAGCTTCTGCTGCCATCCCCGCTCTCACCTCACTTCTCCACCTATGTTACCATTTCAAAACAAAAAATAGCAACATGGAAGAAAAGAAGGAGAAAAGCCATGAATGCAAGGTGAGGAGCAAAAGTAATTTGATGATAAGTTTATGAAGGAGAATGTGAGAGCGAAGGGGATTAAGGGAATAGAAAAACAAGAGGAGTCTCTGAGGAGGAAGGGATAAAAGGAAAAGAGAAAAGAAAAAAAGAAGAGTTCATTCAAAGGTGTGAGGAAAATGGAGAAAATGAAGGATAAAAGGAAAACAATAATAAAAGAAAAACAAGATAGTGGTGCTGCACTGTGACTGAGGCAAGGACAAGTGAAGAAGTAAAAGAATTTTTACTGTTTTCTCCATAGGGAGAACTTGGGCCTTCTATTTTGCTTCAAAAAAGTTCATTTGTTTTCTCTTTTTTATAGAGGATATCTTAAATGATAGTTGGAAAATTTTCAAAACAGGCAAAATAATATTAGTAAGATATGATCTACAAATTAGAATTTTTTAAGAAGTTAAGATTTGAACATTTATTCTAAAAAATAAAATAAGAAAGAACGTCATCACTTATTCAAAATGTTTTAGTTTTTTAAAAGGTGAGTAAATAGGTCTTAAATTCTTATTTCATGACTAAGTCAATTATACGTTATATAAATTTATTTTTACTAAAATGATTTTGTTATTTTATTTTAGTTTTTATTTTGTGCTAAATGAAAAGGTAAGGGGCAATAGAACTGGGTATTAACCCCAATTAAGGAACCAATTTGGCTATATGCAGTGTTCCGTTCCGCCAAAGCTCGTTGGAATTAAACCCATCTCAGTCACCATAACCCCACAAAGATATCAAAAGGACTTGTGCTCCGTTTATATGCAGAGAATCAGGGTCTACTCATGCAAGCACTTTCGTCTTTAAATTTTATGAATCTTTAACATTCTTCAATTATATTTAGTGAAAAATATTGTGTGCAATGTGTGTAAATGAATTATTTTTTAATACTGTGCATGTTTGAATGGGATGAAGTAATTTCAACATGCTTTAAAATACATTCTTACCTGGATAAAAAAAATTTTCTTAAAAATAATATATTAAAAATTTTTATTTTATATTTACATAATATCCTAATCGACCATTGGTTAGACTAGCAGAACTAATAAACCAATTTACACGTAACTCGATCGTTTTGATCTCCGGTCCGATTTTCTAAATACCGATTTTCCTTATTTATAGTTAAGATTTTCTTAAAGTTTTTATTCAGAGTTTTTCAAAGACAAATATATCAATAAAAATTGTATTAAATAGAAAAATGCATTTAGTTAAGAAAATGCATTATCTAACAAAGAACAAAATAAACATAAAATATATTAAAAGTTACAGATGAAGTTCTAATGTGCCGAATGTGTTTTGCTTGAACATTCCTACACGGGATGTGTTTTTAGAACACGTCTATATGGGTCTCCTGCTAAGACAACAAAAAATTAAGTTAAAAGAGGACTCCTCTTTAAAAACATGATTATTTGAAGAAAAAACTCTTAACCCACATGCATGTTTTTACTTACTCTAATTCTTTTGTCTTTTTTGCTCTTCTTTTTGCACTAAATTAAAGTCATTGGTTGGGTTTTTCTAAAAAATTTTAAACCAAATGCTTGTTAATGCACAAGATCAATATATTATGGTTACTAAAAGGGTGTCGAGTAACAAAGAAAGGCATGACCACGTACATTATTATCTTCCTAAATTAATTTTATAAAAATAATCAATTTTTATTAGATAATATTATTCCTCCATTAATTAAAACTTAAAAATAAAATAACCAAACTAAAAACTAACAAGAGCTTAACCAATAAAGGATCTTTAGAACCTTAAATCCACCACCAACCTATATATTAATGATTTAATTTTATTTTGAAGAAAAAGATTGCACCTTTTATTTGCTAATCTAGACTACAAGTTTTGATTCACTAAAGAAACATATTGTACTTAGATGCATGATATAACTCATCTAACCATTAGCTTGATTTATTCATTCTATGACAACTCATTTATAAATAGTATGAACTATTCAATTCTAAACCCACAATATATTTTTAAAAATTACATATCTCTCGTACTAAAAATTGCAACAATTAAGTATAGATAAAAGTACCACCTAACCCAAATAATTGTTCTACAAGAACAATACAAAAAAATATTTAATTAAATAAATAAACATCCCAAGAATATGTAATCACAAAAAATATTTTAACAAAATCTCCAAAAATAAATAAACAATACGATTCTAAATAGATAATTAAAAGGAAAGAAAGAACATATACCTTCAATGCATTCAATGGTTGCCACGGCTTTCTCTCTCCATTGATATTGAATTATTCAAGAGCAAGCCCTCTACTTGCGGCCCCTCTATATAGGTATATTAGTTGGTTGAATTACAATTCGACTGTAAGAAAACATGCTAACAAACTTGGATTCAAATACCACGTCACCCGTTTACTCATGTCTACTCGTAAATCACTTTAAATACATTTATTCATTGGCCTTTTAAAAGACCTAAAAATCAAATCTAGTCTCAATGGTATCTTAAGATATGATTATCTCTTGTTCCTCTAATCCTACTCTTTATTTATTCATTTATTTCTACATTTATATAAATAGTTCAACGCCTTTTTTTTTGTGCGTCATTGTTCCTCATGTCATGTTTTCTTTGCAAATAGCCTTGAAGTTGTAAGTTCTCCGTCCCCTAATTTTTTATCCGATTTATTCAAACGTTTATAAGAACTTGATGTCTCTAAAAATAGAGTTAACGTAAATCATTTACTTCCAATGTTCGATACCATTTCTAACATATGACTTGTTTTCAAAGGAAGAAAGGAAGGGATCTTTTGGTCCTATTAGTATAGACTTGGAATTGATTGAACTTAATTTTTTTTTAAAAATTAAATTCTTTCTAAGAGAAGATAAAGAACCAAGAAATATTTTAAAAATTTTAATCTCTTAAAAGAAATTTATATAATTTTCTACATTGTACCCCACATTTTTTATCACAAAGGATAAATAATAATCGGTTAAATTAAATCCAACAACTATACTTTGAGTGGTTTTCGAATACCACCTTTACAACGTAAGATGATCTTCATTAGTTAATATTTAATTGTTGTAACATTTTTTTAATACAAGAAATAGTGTATTTGGATTGAAGTTGGAAACAAAATTGGTTATTATTTCCTTTTAACCTTGCATAATCTCTTGGAAATTATTTACTTTCTATAACGTGCTTGAAAGAAATCTCCACTTGTTTTAATCTACAATAAATAAATAAATAAATCTCCACTATTTTCAAACTAACATCTTCTCTATTTTTTAAGATGATCCTTAAATTTAATTTAATGCTAACTAATAAGCAAATAGATCTTGAAAATAAAAATCAATTGTATTATATATAAAGATACTCTTTTATATTCATGGATTTCAAAACTATATTCGAATGAAGATCTTGGTACATGTAGTTTTTCCCTCCTTACTAGATGACTCAATTATTGAGGAAAGGGAAGAGTTGATGGTTTTATTTTCACATACTGGCGGAACTCCTTCAAGAAGGAATGCCCATTTCTTGAAACCAATAATGGCTTCACTTGATGATTCAAGCTTGAAACTGCCTATCCTTTAACCAAAATCAAAGTGGCCAATAGTTATGGTCTTCAATGGGTAGAAATATCAGTTACAAGAGTGGAACAAATTGGTTGATTAAATGTTCCAAAATTTTGTTATAGGGGAAAGTTGGAATTCTTGAGGCTATTTTATGCTCCAAGTACAAGTTTCTAAGAAATGATGACCGGATTTTTAGGTTAGTAAAGAGATGGTGTGTTGAAACTAATACTTTTATTTTCCCTTAGGGTGAAGCATCCATCACATTAGAAGATGTGATGATTATTGGTGGGTTCTCTGCTAGGAAATTCTTTTTGTTACCCCTTGATGGAAAAGATTCAATCAAAATCGTGGAAAAATCTAAAAAATAAATTGGATAAGTTTGAGAAAATGAAAGCTACGAGTACTCATATCAATCGGATAGACTCATTCAAGAAACTTAGATGCCAATTTCAGCATGAAGCTTTTCTTGTGTCTTGGCTTTCAAGGTTTGTTTTTTTGGTGGATGAAATTATCAAAATGGATAAGTATATTATTCCCACTACAATACGCTTTGCTAAATGGAGAAAAATAACGCTCGGTCCAGCTGTTTTTGCTAGCATATATAGAGACTTAAGCTTGTTGAAGTAAATTGTTGGGAAGAGCCTAAGCTCTGATATCACTGTTAAGAATACTTGCTATGGTGCTTAGCCCTATTACATTACCATAAAATCTCTACAGAAAACTGTTACAACAGCTAAAGAGAGGAAGAATAAGAAGTTTTCTTGCATAAAAAAACTATATTCGTTCTTTGTTTCATAATCTTTTTGCCCAATCTACAATCTACAAGTATGTCTTTTCCTTGATCATGAGGGAATAAGTTCTACTCTTCTTCTTGAAGCAGATTTCAGGAAACCCAAATCAATCTAGGTCCGTTATTTTTTTTAATCTCTATCCTAGAGAATCCTCAAGAAAACTTATATGTCCCAGAGTCTTTTGGATTTCTGTTTACGGATGAGGTGGAGATTGTTTTTGACATACTCGTGGTACCAAAAGTTTGTTTTTGAAGATGCCAGAAGAAGATTGGATGTGAATTTCTTTGTTGTTTATTTGATATTTTGTACCCCAGTAAGATATTCTAAAGATTGGTTATATTTCTATTAACATAGATATAGAGTTTGTGTCTCTTATCCATCTGTGTAATTTATTTGTATTATTTAATACAACTACTTATTCAGCAAATAATAATTTTTTTATATTTCTCCATAGATTACGACTTAGTAAACTAACAAGATGAAATATCGTTGTCGTATACCCAAAAAACAATAAGAAGACAAAGGCTGTGGTGGTTTCAATAGAGATTTCTAAAGAATTCTATCGGGTAGAAGATGAAGAATGATGAAATAAAAGGAGGAGAGAGACGATCCTAAAGAAGAGGGTGACAAACACGTGACTGAAGAGCCTCAGTAATTCCCAATTTAAGTGGGACGGAGCCATTTCATCAACATGACTGCACCTTGGAAGTTGCCCTCGGGTTCAAGGTATAATTTGCAGTACTTATCCCTCTTATGTGAAAATATTACCCAAAAAAAAATATCATATTGAAAATATATCTTCTTCTTCTTCTTTTAATATTGAAAGTAAGAAATCTTTATTATTGAAAGTTAGAAATCTTTCAAATTTATCTTTTGTAAAGCTAATAATTAAGGATAATAAATAGTTAATATGTACAAACTGTAATATTGAGATTAAAAGAAATTTGTTCTGGATTTAAGAAAAGAGCCTTGAATTTATCAATTTCCTTTTCTTTTTATACATAATTATCATTGAATATTTCTATTTAGGAAATACAAATTAAATAGACATAAATATTTTTTGTTCAAAAAATTGTCATTACATTGACTAGATTAGTTCTACTCTTAAAATAAATGTCCCTTCATCTGAAAATTAAAATTGAAAGTTTCCATAAACTTTAATAAGGAATGAATCAGGCCTTTTTTATTTTGCTATGAAAGAATATTAATATAATAAATTATTTCCTGACTATTGTAGGGTATATATAGGTATTTTTCCTGCAATATTTGCAAGACACATTCTTGGCACTAAATTATTTATGTAGCTAAAAGTTAACGTACTACATATTTATTCTTGTTTATAATTATTAGTATAACATTTTGTTAGACTTCTAATTAGAACCGTAGTTTAAGCACTATAGTTTGGTTTGCGTAGGAGGACAGGAAGGTTAAAGGGATGTAGAATGTTACCCTTACCTTCATTAGGGGAAGTATAATCAATTACTGAAAAATTGTATATGGTTGGAAAGAAAGTAAATAACACTTACATCCCTTTGTTTAATTAGGGTGAAAGTGGAAAATAAATAGTTTACTATTATATCCATTGTGCAAAACTTGGAATGTTATAAATATATTGTACCGAAGTTTGACTTAGGATAAATTTGTAATAAATTGAACTACTTTATAAGAGAGTAAAATGGTATGTTTAGTATCATTTACATTTGAGTCTATCTATTTTAGGTGGGGCTAATTTGCTATAGTGGATAGGAGAGTTCCCGTCCACATTTGCATCACATTTATTCATACACTGCAACCAAATAAGGTAATAACATATTTACATCCTGATTTACCTATCCTCCTACTTTCCCCCAAGTTTTCACCCTAACAAAAAACCCCCCAATAAAACTAAACTGAGACTAAAATTCAAAACACAACTAGTCCCGTTTCATCTGTTTTGAGTGAGTAAGGTCTCCCTATTAGTTGGTGAACCCTAGAAGGAGATATTATACCATACCCACTTGTAGATCACTCTAAATAGATTTAGTTTCCTTTTAAAAAGCTGAAGATCGAATCTAGTCTCCATGGTATCTCCAAGTATGATTATCTCCTATTCATTTATTTTTTTATGTTTATATCAATAGTTCAATGGCTTTTTTTTTGTCTGTCATTTTTTCATTATCTCATGTTTTATTTGCAAAGTAGCCTTGAAGTCGTAAGTCATCCATCCCCTAATTTTTTTATCAGATTTATTCAAAAGTTGATAAGAACTTGATGTCTCTAAAAATGGGATTAGTACAAATCATATACTTCAAATGTTCAATACCATTTCAAGCATATGACTTGTTTTCAAAAGAAGAAAGGAGGGGATCTTTTTGTCCTGTTAGTATAGACTTGGATTGGATTGAATTTTAATTCTTTCTTAAATTTTAAATTTCTTAAAGAAGCTGCAGAACCAAAAGAAATATTTTAAAAATTTTATTCTATTAAAAGAAATTTATATATTTTTCCGCCTTGCATCCTACATTTTCGATCATAAAAGATAAATAAAAATTGATTAGATTTAATCTAGGAACTATAATTTTCAAATTTTGAGTGGCTATCAAATACCGCCTTTACAAGGTAACATGATCTTCATTAGTTAATATTTAATCGTTGTAACGTTTTTTTAATATGAGAAATAGTGTATTTGGATTGAAGTTAAAAACGAAATTGATTTTTTTTTTAAACTTTGCATACTCTCTTGGAAATAATTTACTTTCTACAAAGCACTAGAAAGAAATTTCTACTTGTTTCAATCTGCCAAAAAAAAATAAAAAAAATCTCCACTATTTTCAAACTAAAGTCTTCTCTCTTATTTTGGATGATTCTTAAATTTAATTTAATGCCAAACAATAAGAAAATAGTTCTTTAAAATAAAAATCCATTGTATTATATTTCAAGATCCTCTTTTTTCCCTCCTTAATAGACGACTCAATTATCGAGGAAAGGGAAGAGTTGATGGTTTCATTTTTACATACTGGCGGACCTCCTTCTAAAAGAAATGCCCATTTCCTAAAACCAGTTGTGGCTTCACTTGAAGATTCATGCTTTAAACTGCCTATCCTTTCCCCCAAAATCAAAATGGCCAATAGATTTGGCCTTGAATGGGTGGCAACATCATTTACAAGAGTGGAACAAATGGGTTGATAAAATGTTCCCAAAATACCATTTGTTATGGAGGAAAGTTGGAATTCTTGAGGCTGTTTTGTGCTCCAAGTACGAGTTTCTAAGAAATAATGACCTGATTTTTGGGTTAGCAGAAAGATGGTGTGTTGAAACTAATGCTTTTGTTTTCCCTTAGGGTGAAGCTTCCATCACATTAGAAGATGTAATGATTCTTGGTGGGTTCTCTCTGCTAGGCAGTTCCTTTTTGTTATCTGTTGATGGAGAAGATTCAATCAAAATTGAGGAAACTCTGAAAAAGAAACTGGAGAAGTTTGAGAAAATGAAAGCTAAGAGTACTCATATCAAGTGGATAGACTCATTCAAGAAACCTGGATGGCAATTTGAGCATGAAGCTTTTCTTGTGTCTTGGCTTTCAAGGTTTGTTTTTCCGGTGGATGAAATTACAAAAATTAATAATTATATTATTCCCATTGCAATACACCTTGCTAAAGGGAGAAAAATAGTGCTCGGTCCAGCAGTTTTAGCTAGCATATATAGAGACTTGAGCTTGTTGAAGGGAATAATGATTGCCTCAACAAACATTGGAAAGTGAAGATAAAGATCAAGAAGTAGTGTATTTATGTTATACACTATGGGCTCCATTTCATTTTGTTCAATTATGGGCATGGGAAAGGTTCCTACCATTTCAACCAGAGGTCAACTCCCTTAGGCCTACTGACCCAAGGGCTGCCCTATGGAACGGTAAAAAAAAATTTGAGATTGGGAATGTTAGGCCAATCATTAATTCTTCTTGCCAGGATTTTCTATGGCGACCTTATTGCTTAAACATAAATAATTGGTTCTTTCCAAAATTTTACAAGGAAAAAGAAACACGAATATTCATCGACAGATATTTCGACGAAGAATTAGAATCTTTTGCTCGATGCTTGAGAGCTTGTGTTCTTATTGGTATAGATTGTGAAGAGGTGTATAATCCACATCGTGTAGCACTTCAATTTGGATATGATCAAGATCTTCCTGGATTTACCACTTCTTCAAATATGAGTATTGAAGCCTCACTAGTAAATTATAGTTGTCCTTTAAGTATTGACCAGTCAATGTACTTTCCATAAAGATTGTCGAAACAAGAGGTGAGCATTCGTTACTTAAATTGGTGGAGGAATTCAGTTTTGGCTCCAACAAAAACTTGCTGGATTCGAAGAGGAAAAAGAAGTTTACCTAGAGGAAGAAATTACTTTCGGAATCAAGAACAAATCCTTGTGCTTAACATGGAAACTGAGGCTCCTAAAATTAGTGGACAGGCTTTGAATGAGCAACATATTAAAGTAGAAGAAGAGGACGAAGATAATTATCCTGATGTCTCACCGGGCTTCTCTCCCAAGATTAAAGAAGCTATCAGCACGAATTATCCATTATAGTCTTTCTCCAAGGGTCAAAGCCTACCAGAATCTCTCACTATGTGCAAAAATAGCCCGCATGATTTACAAGAATCTCTTTCCAAGGGTCAAAGAGTACCAAAATGTCTCACCATGTACCAAAATAACCGGAATGATCTGCTAGAGTGTCTCTCCAAGGATCAGAGTGTACCAAATCATCCCGCCATGTACAAAAATGACACGAATGATCTACCAGAGTCTCCTCTCAAGAATCAGAACGTATTAGAATCTTCCACCAGAAATGAAATTATTGATTTAAATGATGTACCGGTGTCTTCTTGTAGGAATCAAATTATTGACCTAAACAGTCATCCAGACTCTCCTCTTGAAACCCAAACTATTGAACCAGAAATTGATCAAGAGAACAGAGCTAAAGGGAGAAACACATTGCTGGGATTGACACCAGGAGAAGCAATAGCTATGAGAGATGTTATCAATTTTCTGCGACAAAGAGGAGAAGCTGGGGATCCGAAAAGAGCAAGAACTCAAAGAGATGACCACTAACAAATTGGCAAGGTGCTCTCTAGCTTAGTTTAATTTATTTTTTGATAATATCATTTGCTTATAGGAATTTTTAAATTTTAGATTACATCTCTCCTTATTCTATATGGATCCTTTCGTTATCTTTTTGCAAATGGTGGCCACTGGTGCTTTTCAAATGATAGATATCTGCAATCATTTAATTGTTTCTCTTGAATAACTATTAAATATTTGTTTCTAAAATAGGTTTTCATCAACGCTATGATTATTTCCTATTTAAAATTTTACTTTTTGTATTCTTTCAAGGCCTTCTTACTGTATTGGGGGATTCCCCAAAATATTATATAACGTTCCATGTAAACGAACATATTACTATGTTATTTATTGAAAAACTAGCTATAAATAGACATGCATATTTTTTAGCTTTTCCCTTTATAATCATATTTTCAAGTTGAGGGCAATTTTTTTCATTATACATGTGAAATGAAAGGTAATATATATTGCCACTTACTCTACTTAACCCCCTTAGCTCCTGCCCTTTTAACCTTATAAGACTTAATGCTGCAAAATCACCCATATTTCGCTTAAAAAATGATAACATTAACCTCAACAATGACATAACCTTAGCTCTAAGTTGGATTCCACCATATATTTTCTATTTTGTGTTAGAAAAATAGTAATAAAATTTGTTTTTAAAAATTGAAAAGGTAAAATGGTTCATAAGTATTTATAGCTAATTTCTCATACGGAAGAATTACTATAAATATTTAGTTCTGATTATTTTGTACATGTTATTTGCTTTTCTTAGTTATGTTATATATAGGGTATATATATTCTATTCATATTCATTTGTATTGTTGAACATAGAACATTCAAATATTTATTCATTTGAGATATGGGATCAAAGTCTTGTTTCCAAGGCATCATTACTATATATATATAATAAAAAACGTTTCTCTATTTTGTACACTATAGAATTGAATTACAAATGAACATTGACGATTGAGAAATGAGCTATATATAAACTAGTCATTTTTTATGCATAGCGAAAACCTTTTTTTTCCACACATTTATACCTATAGACTATTTAAAATTTTTCTTGTATGAAAAATTATACTCAATGTGATGCAATTTTACACATTTTAGCCATGCACCCATGCATATGGTCGCTTTAGTAAAGGTATTTTTATTCATAAAGAGGTGAATATTTGGAAAGAAGAATTTTAAGTGATCTTGATTGGAAGATAATGGAGATGTGTATTTGCTGCATGTCTACTCTTTGTTTTAGTTGTCTAGTAATGGCTTAATAAGGGGCATAAATGCAGGAGTATGCCTAAAATATATTAAAAACTTCACGTCGTTGAGTTTAGTTTTTCATGAGTGCATTAATGTAAGTAGTTTATGGGTACAATAAATGTTTGAAAAAGTATTTACCTGTGAATAAAAGGACGGCAAAAGTTTAATTTGTGGAGGTACAGTGGCGGAGCAATAAAGGGGCAAGGGAGGGTCGTAGCCACTAAAATAAATTATGCTTTATTGCAGTATAAAATTAAGTTCAGTTTTGTAAATATTAATGTACTTTTCTATCATGGCTCTCCAGAATAAGAAAAAATTAATTAGTTATTAAGTACAAAAAATATTAATTTTTAATTAAATAATACAAGAAACTTGTAATATTAAACATTTATGTTGGCGTTCTAAATAATTTCTAGATATTCATGATTTATTGTGAATTTTGCTTCGGTAAATCTTGTTATCTTACCTGCTTAACATATAGGAATCTTGCATATTATTTTTCATGAAAAGAAAAAAAGCAGATAAATTGGTCCAACCTACATATTCTCATTCCTCAAATTTCTGTTCAGATAAATAAAATTAGGGTAGAGGTAGAGCTCATGGAAGTACTAGAGGTTGGAGGTCATCTTCGAATTTGTGAAATTTTACTGATGCTAGGAAACCGCTCTTACCTACACCAAATTATTACCTAGTTTTTATTTCAATCTCTTCTCATGTTAACGAATCAGTTGCTTCCTGATCTTTTTATAGACATCGTTAAAATGTGTAGACATCGTTAATATTCCTTATACTATGGTTTGATGTGTAGACATCGTTAATATTCCTTACACTATGGTTTGATGTGTTTAATATTATGATATGTTGAGCACTACTATGATTGTTTATTTTCATGTTTATCATTACTTAAAATAAGTAACTTTTAACTTATTTTGTGTGATAAGTTGCTTTTAGGCTTTTAGCTTAAAATACACTTACAGGCACAAGGAATTTATTAGGCCTAGCTCAAACATTTATCCTTTTGATACAAGATTTAAGGAAGAACCATGAGGAGATAATCTTTTAGAGTGAAGTACGAGACTTCAATAGACTGTGTAATTGCGAGTTTATTCATGGACCCAAAAGTCCTATTATCTTTATGGACTAACTGCCAAGAGGTAGGTTCCTATTTACCTCCTAGTGGAATCTAAAGAGGTAATTGGGGATGTCACAATTTTCTTTTGCTCTCATTTGTGATAGAGACACTTTTCAATATATTAGCTCCATATGAACTATACTCGGAAAAAATCTTCATTGTGATTGATTCCATATTTTGGAGTCTTCCTACCTATGTCATAATGATGAAATGTTTTCCATTGAATACACTTTGAGATTAAATCATGACTTTTTGGATTAGAGAGTTGAATATTACTATTCTAATTTTGTTGATGGTTTCTCTCGTCCATTGCTTGGTGATGTGCATATTGAATATAAAGGGATAGGACTTGAAAGCCCTCATTTCTTGCTAACCACTGCTTAAATCTTTTGTGATGGATTTCTATGAGAATGCATATTTGAAGAAGACTCTTGGTATTTATCAAACTGGTGATGGGTCTAGATTCAACGTTTCCTCTTGGATTACTTCATTTGGAATATACTTGAAGCATATGATTGATGAAACTTGGTTCTATCTTTGATAAAGGATAAATTGGAATTGGATAACTTGTTTGTTTTTTATCCTAGTTATTGGTCATATGATAATGGCATTCTTGCACTTCCTTGTTACTTTTATAAACCCTTAATTTTCTTTTTTTTTTTTTGGAAGGGAGGGCGGAGGGGGGAGTAATGTGTATGAATTTGAATTAATGAAGTCTAATTATCTTATTATCCGTGAGTCCATCTTGAAATACTTTGAGAATGAGAGTTTGAAATATAACTTTTCTTTCAAACAGAAGAAATTCATTCTCCTAAGAATTCACGAATCGTCTATGGAGTATTTTGAGGAAGAAAGCTTGTTTTATTTTTTAAGAAAGATTAAGAACAGTCAAGTGTATTGCACGTGGACTATTTTTCTTAATTAGGATCAATAAAATTTTTCTTTTTAAATAATGACAATTCTCTAATTATTAAAAGGTATGAAATACTTGTTTAAATAGATTTTCCAATATCAATTGAATATTAAAAATAATAAGATGGTAAGATGAAAACTTTGAACTTTTTTAGTGTTAATGGTTGTTATTACAAATAATAGAATTTTTGCCTATTAATTATTTGTTCAATAAAGTTCAATTTTTACTTGATTATTGAAATGATATCAAAAAAATTTTTTAACATTAGTCATCTAACATATTTATCAATGTATTATTTTTTTAAAACTGTTAATATTGTTAATTTAATATTATTTCATCTGAGGAGGTTTTGGTATTTCAATTTACATAGTTATATTGAATATTAATCCCCATTCAAATAATTGTCGATTTCTTATTTTTCCCCATCATTGGATCATTTTATACTCTTAAACTGAAGAATACCATCTCCTGGTTTATTTCCTTCTATATTCAGAGAGTAAATTATATGAGCCAAAGGTGAGAGATCATCTTCCCGTTCTATTAATTTTTTATTGTATTTGAATGTTGCGGAGCTATTCGAGCTCCAGTCTCTTCCAAATTAGCTCGTGCATTTTCAGTTCAATTAGACACCATTTCAACAATTATACCGTCGTCAAAGTTACCGCTTGAATGCTTCATTGACACGTGAATAGAACCTCTTATCATCCGGTATACGCCACTTTCCCTCTTTGCTCCAATTGCTAACTTCTCCATGGCCTTTGTTTTAAAATGCAGTTACTCCCTACATAACTTCCTCATCAGGTGTTTGAAGCTAGTTTTCACTCAGAAATTTAATTTCTAGCATTCTAAGTTCCCCAAATAAGTATCATGAACTCATCAATATCCGCTTCCCTATATGATTCTTGTGTCTCTTCACCATATTCTATTCTATAAATCAATTTATACAATAATATACACCATTAATTGAGTGCAACAAATTTCTTGTCAACTCTTCTAAGCACTTTAAAGGGCATAACAAATTAGGGCTTAACAAATTATGTGATTTGCTACCCAAGACTAATACGATTCCTTAATAAAGGTTGCTTCCCTATATTAAAAGTTTTCTTGAGGGCATCAATTTTTATGAGATTATGCAATGTGGGGATACCATTTCTTTATTTTCTTAGTTTTTTTTGGCTTGTTTTTCATAGTAATAAAGTTTTTTTAATTCATGAACAGGCTTGGCTTTATTTTGATCAGTTTTCATTTATATAAGATAAAACTAGGCAAAATCTTGTGTACTAAGAGAATCTTGATAATATGATGCATATTATAATACTAATACTACTAAGTTCACAAATCATCGTGTATATTGCTCCATTTTTGTTACTTTTTATTTTTGTTCTCGTGACATTTGTTAAGGTCTATTAATATGAGTTCGTATTATTATTAAATTGCTTTTTTGACTTTCCGAACCTTGTAAATTAGAACGATTGTTTTTTTAATTACAAATCTGAATTTATACTGGAAATATGAAACATATATAAAATAAAATCAAGAGTACTTATATTATCTTTATTTTTAGTAGTTATAGTAATAAATCTGCCAAAGTCACACAGTCTGATTGGGAACCGATTGACCCCGGTTTGTTTTGTTTCTTCAAAACAAATATATTTTTGACACAAAACCACCGAGAAATGGGGTTCTCCACCATCCCCGCTGTCCCCTCACTTCTCCACCTATGTTATCCAACCATTTCAAAACCAAAAATAGCAACATGGAAGAAAAGGAGAGAAGCCATGAATTTGAGGTGAGGAAAAAATTAATTGTATGATAAGCTTATGAAGGGAGGAGAATGCGAGAATGAAGCGGATTAGGGGAATAGGAAAACAAGAGCAGTCTGTGAAAAGAAAGGGATAAGAATGAAAAAGAAAAGAAAAAAACAAGAGTTCACTATAAGGTGTAAGGAAAATGGAGAAAAAGAAGAATAAAAGGAAAACAAGATAGTGGTGCGGCACTGCGGCTGAGGCAAGGAAAAGTGAAGAAGAAAAGGAATTTTGACTGTTTTTCTTATAAGGAGAACTTGGGCCTTTTATTTAGCCCAAAAGAAGATAATTTTTTTTCTCTTTTTTATGGAGGATATCTCATAAATGATAGTTGAAAAAATACTTTAAAAGTGGCAAAATAATATTTTGAATATACAATCTATAAATTAGAATTATTTTAAGAAGTTAAGATTTGAACATTTATTCTAAAAAAAAAAGAAAGAAGGTCATCACTTAAAAAATATTTTATTTTTTAAATGGTGAATAAATATTTCTTATATTCTTTTTTCATTACTAAGTCAATTATACATGATATAAATTTACCTTTTACTAAAATTAATTTTTTTAAAAGTTTTATTTTTTATTTTGTGCTAAATAAAAGGTAATGGGCGGTAAAACCGAGTACTAACCTCAATTAAAGGACCAACTCGCCAAGATGCAATATTCCATTCCGCCAAAGCTCATTGGAATTAAACCCAACTTGGTCACTATAACTTCACAAAGTTATAAAGAGGACCAGTGCTCCATTTATATGCAGAGAATCAGGGTCTAGTCATGCAAGTGCTTTCGGAATTTTAGCATTCTTCAATAATAATTTTTAATTATATTTAATGAGGAATAGAGGTCGTGATATGTTTGTAAATGAATTACTTTTTATTACTATGCGTGTTTGAATAGGATGAAATAATTTTAATAAGCTTTAAAACACATTCTTACCAGGGATGAAATTTTTTTTGCTTAGTTATTAATATATTTATAATTTTTTATACAATATTACGTAATATCCTGTTTGACATTGGCTCGACTAGTAGAACTAATTAAACAATTTACAAGTGCCTTGATCAGTTTCGATCTCCGGTCTAATTTTCTCAACACCGATTTTCCCTTAAGAGTTTTTTATGATTTCTAGTTTACAATTTTTCTAAAAATTTTTATTTAGAGACTTTTGAAGAAAAAATATATCAATAAAAAATTATATCATCACAAAACATTAGATTTAATTAATAAAAAAGAATTATCTAAAACAAACAAAATAAATATAGAATATATTAAAAAATTATATATGAAGTCCTAATCTGTGGAATGTGTTTTGATGGGACATCCCTACACGGTAGGTTTTTAGAACACATCTACATGGGTCTCCTGCTAAGACAAAAAAAATTAGGTTAAAAGAGGACTTTTCTTTAAAAACACGATTAAAGGGTGTCGAAGCACAGAGAAAGGCTTAACCACCTAAATTATTATCTTCCTAATTTAATTTATAAAAATTATCAATTTTTATTAGCTAATATTATATCTCAAATTAATTAAAACTCATAAATAAAATAACCAAATTAAAAACTAACAAGAACTTAAAGATGATTTAGAACTTTGAATCCACCACTAAACTATATAACAATGATTTGATTTTATTTAGAGAAAAAGATTAGACCTTTTATGTGGTGATCTAGGTTACAAATTTCGATTCACTAAAGAATCATATTGTGCTTAAATGCATAAAATAACCCATCTAACTAATAGCATGATTTATTCAATTCTATGACGTATCTCATTTATTATTAGCATGAACTATTCAATTCCAAAACCCACAATATGTTTGAAAAAATTACATATCTTTCATACTCAAAACTACAATAATTAAGCGTGGATAAAAGTAGCAATTAACCTAAGTGATTTTTCTACAAGGAAAATCACCAAAAGTTAACTTAATCAAACAAATAAAGATCCCAAGAATATGTAATCACATAAAATATTCCAATAAATTCTCAAAAAATGAAATAATTAATACAATTCTAAACAAAAAATTAATTAATGGTTAGAAAGAAAGAAAGAACCATGTTCTTAAAAAAGAATATATGGCTTCAATGTCTTCAATGGTTCTCGTGGCTTCCTCTCTCCCTTGATATTTAATCACTCAAGAGCAAGCCCTCGGCTTGTCAGTTAGTGCAATTCCAATTCGATTGGAAGAAAACTCACTAACACACTTGGATTCAAATACCACGTCAGCCACCCTTTCTTTTCTGTTTGTTATTTTTAATTTTTCTTTTCTTTCTATCCTTCCTATGCATGTGTTAACCGTAAACTTTTCCTTCCACTTTTATTTAATGCAAGCAATGATGAATGATGAGCATCTCTTTATTTTTTCTTTCTTATAATTCTAAAACTTAAGAAAAAAAGGGAAAAAAATAAACCAAGTCAAATATTTTTAGAAATTAAACGAGTAAAATGTCAAGGATTAATAATTAATTCGTAAATGTGTTCATTCTAACACCTCTATGAGTCATTATAATTTCATTTTTTCTTCACTTTAGCTTTGCAAATCTAATAAATATTAAAGTTATCTTTTCCAATTAAACTCTAAATACACCTGAATTTAATTAAATATCAAAATATTCTCTCTTATAAAAGTCTCTAAAGGGGTAATGATGATTTAAATGTTTAATTTTCTTACCCTTTTTTTAAAATTTCCTAATATATGTTGGTCATGCTAAAAAAGAAAACTCGTTGGTCATCTTAAAAAAAAATCCTTGTTATTATATTTTTTCCCACAATGACATTGTAATACCAAAGAGTTAATCCCCTATTTGTTAAATTCATCGACCTCCTAAATTTTATTGGTTAAGAGAGCTTATTGATTTAAGTGTGTTTGATAATATATATCATTAAGTACTTAATATTTAAGTGTGTTAGATTAAATTTTACAAACAACTTAATTTTTTAGGACGTGATTAATTTGTAAGTGTAAACTTCAAGAGAAAATTTTTTCTTAACTCTGAAGTCTAAAATTTGAATATGTATATTATTTGTAAAATTATTACACTTTTTTTATATAATTATCACTTTTTAATTAATATATCATTTAGAAACATATTGAATGGTTAAACTTAAAATTAATAATTCAGAATTCAAACTTTTTGACCTCAATTTAAATTTTACTAAACCAGGGCCTAAAACACCATAGATTAAACTAGTTTCCGATAAATGTAATTGTTTAGAAGAAGTAATTATGAAGTAAAAAACCTTTTATGGTTCTAGAGAACGAAGAAGGTCACAAATTTATTAAAGGTGAAAAAAAATCACCCAATTATGAAATTTTATAATTATATTCTCCAAATTGAAATAACAAAAAAAATAGTACCTGGTTGGCTAGCACATATAGAGACTTTAGCTCGTTGAACTGAATAACGATTGTCTCAACAAATTAGATAGTGAAGATAAAGGTCAAGAAATAGTGTATTATACTCTTTGGGCTCCATTTCATTTTGTCCAACTATAGTGATGGGAAAGGTTCTTACAATTTTAACCTGAGTTTACTCCCTTAGGCCTCTTGAGCCAAGAACTGCTTTATGGAAATGTAAAGAAATTAGAGATTTGAATGTTTGGTAAATCATTAATTCTTCTTGAGAGGAATTTTTTGTATGGCGAAGTTATTTTTGTTGCAAGTTTTTTGTGTAGTCCAATTTTTTTTGGGGCTTTTCAAAAGATTTCAAATATAAAAGGTTAGACTAATTTATAAACTTTTAAAACGGAGGGGAAAATATAAAATTACTAAGAAGATGTTTGTATATGCTTAGAATTCTGTAGCTCTTGTAGTTATTTTACTTCATAATGTCATTTCATTTAATTTAAAAAAAAATGCAAGAAAAAGAAAAAATTAAAGAAAAAAATAAGAAAAAAAGAAATAAGAAAAATATTGTATATTAAAGAATTTTCTTGGTCATAATAATTGGCGATTCAATTTAAACATTTCCTCTTATGAGAGTGCGATTTCTCTTTTTTTTTTTTTTTTTAAACATTGGTTGGTGTTGGTGTGTCTCTAGCACATGATGTTACAAGGGTGTTTTGGTTTATTTTTGAAGTTGGGATTTATAACTGGAGATGATAGTGTTGTAGGATTTTGTTGAACATTGCTCCATTGTTCTTTTGGTTCTTTGAGCTACATTTCGAAAAATGTTTAGCCTACTTTTAATCCAAGCCCACGTTACAACTATGTGACTAATTGTTTCTTGAATTGCCTGTGTTTTTGTCACTTTATTTGGAGGAGAGATGAGATAATGGGAAAGCTTATGTTAGACCATGACTATTGAGAGGGTAATTGAGAAAAAAAAATTTATTCTTTTCAGTGTGAGTGTTCATGTAGCTAGTGAAGGTTTAGCATATTGTTACCCTAAATCATAAGGGAAGGTTTGTTGTAAGATTGTATGTTTGTGATACTAGTACGTGTTCAATTATGAGCTTTTGGAATTATTCTAATTGATTCTTTCATGGAAACTTTTAGCTGAGGACTCCCACATTTTTTTTACAATTCTACTTGGTTTTTTCAAGTTTATTTTTCTTGAGGACAAGTAAGATCTAAGCTTGGGGGAGTTTGATAAAGACTAAAGTGTTATGTTTATAGTATAAAAGTAATCGTCATTTGTCATGATTTTAATTAGCTTATGATTTGTTTTTTATTGATTTTTCTTTATATGGATGAGATTACTTCTTCACCCTTATTTGTTTTGCAGGGTGAAGGAGTTTTGCTATTTAAATGGACGACAAGGAATACAATTGCAGAGAATAGTATAAGACTTGATCAAGGAATGCTCCAGGGTAGATTTATCAATAAAGGAGCACAAGAAAATGGTCTAAGTTATGAAGTTTAGCATTGTGTGTTGTCAAGGAAGTCTCTTCGCAATTAAGTTGAAGCCCCGCAAGAAGCTTCAATGTTTTGGAAAAATTGTGGGGACACCCAAAATTTATGCCGCATTGCAAGTCTCTCAGGATTTGAAAGGTTTCAGCACATTTTATGCTGGCACCCGCGTAAAACAGGTCGTAAATTATATTAGAAGACTTAAAAGTTTGATTTATTATTATTATTATTATTCTTTCTTTTATTTTTTATTTTAAAGGCTGATTAGGAGACTTAATAGGGTATTATTATAATAGTGTAGGGTGAAAAACACTTGAGGAGTCAGAGATAGTTTAGGAGCTATCGTTCTTCTCTCTCTCTCTATTTATCATTTCTTTTCCCTCTGTTCTTCTAAGAATAGAAGTTTTTAGGATTTCAATTGAAGAACAAAAATTGATTTTTTCAACAATTTTTTGAATGCTCAACCTCAAATTTTAAATCAATTCATGGAGCAGAGTCCTTTTATTTTGTTTATTAATTATTTGCAAGATGAATTTGTTGATGATTGTAGTTGATTGTTTAGATATGTGTGATTAATTTCTTTATCAACGATGGGATAAGTCTAATGAATTTCTATTAGTTGAGGGGTTGATTAAATTTTGATGTGTTTATTGTTGGTCATTATTTATTTCTTATGTTCTTAATGCTTGCTATTTTAAACCTAGATATAATTCCTTGATTTAAGATAATTGGGTGAAGGACCGATTGAAAGGTGAGACCCATTATTGGAAGAATAGGAATTAAACAGGAATTTTTAGATGAAGAGAGTAGTTTAATTGTGCCTGAGGAGCAAACAATTATAAAAAATCCTAAAGGTCAAGTTTAATTTAATCACCATGAGTATAGAGTTTAGGTTGGTTTAGATATATTATTGTACTTCAATAGAAGACAATAATTAGCTTAGGATAATTCGCCTTTTTGATACATAATTAACAGTTTAGGATAGCTAATTCAATATTAATAGAGTTCTTTATGGTGAACTCTTGTCCTAGATGTTTTCTTCGTATTATTTCTAGGAGCTTTTGACTCTGCTTTTTTAGTTAATTTTTTTTATTTAGTAAAAATATCTTAATGATCAAATTAGATTGACTTAGACAATTAAAAATTGCAATAGTTTTTACTTCCTAAAAGTGCCACAAATTTGGTGTTATCTTTTAAAGTATCACATAAAAGTGCCCTGAAATTATTACAATTTAAGAAAATCTCGTAAAAAATGTCATGCAAATATGGCAAGAACTCAAACGCCACGAATAATGCCGCTAAATATGACAGAAACTCAAATGCCGCTAGTACTTCTGTTTTCCCTTAGGGTGAAGCATCCATCACATTAGAAGATGTGATGATTCTTGGTTGGTTCTCTACAAGGAAATTCTTTTTGGTTACCCCTTGATGGAAAAGATTCAATAAAAGTTGAGGAAAATCTAAAAAGGAAATTGGACAAGGTGGATAAAATGAAAGCTAAGACTACTCATATCAAGTGGATAGACTCATTCAAGAAACTTGGAAGCAAATTTGATCTTGAAGCTTTTCTTGTGTCTTGGCATTTAAGGTTTGTTTTTTCGATGAATGAAATTATAGAAATTGATAAGTATATTATTCCCATTACAATAAACATTTCTAAAGGGACAAAAAAAGCGCTAAGTCCTGCAGTTTTATTCTAGCATATATAGACTTAAGCTAGTTGAAGGGAATAGTGACTTCCTCAACAAACATGGATAGTGAAGATGAAGGTCAAGGAGTAGTATATATAAGGTATACACTATGGGCTCCATTTCATTTATTTATGGGCATGGGAAAGTGATGTGAATCTTCAATTGCAAGTAGATTTGATTGCACACCTTCAAGATCACCTCCTTCATGAAGAACTTCTATTGAGGATTTTCTAGCTTCAACTAAGCCTAATATGATGATCTAAGCCTTATAAACCAGAGGATTACCTCCAGTGGAAACCTTATGAGGATCTAAGCCTGATAAACAAAACATTGAGAGGCAAAACTCTTTCCTAAATTGATAGGAAGAACCTTGAGGAAAGTACAGCCTTAAAACCCCAAACACACAATCAAGGAGACCTAGGATTAACTTAATCAAAGAATAAGAACTCTAAGACTCAATCAATGAAAGAAATTAAGATTATAAATTTAATTCTATGGATTCATCAACCTAAGGTAATCAATTGTTGAACACTAAGGACATTAACGCTTGGCAGGCTAACTAAGCAAAGGTGAAGAACCTTAGGGATAAAGAGAATTCTCTCTAAACTATTTCAGCAAAATTCATTCAAGATTAGTTACAATCAATATATAATGAGGTATTTATAGGTTAAACATTAACCCGAGCTAAACAAGTCATTAATGACTTAAATTACCTATAAACCCCTTGTATTAAAGCTAGAAAAACAACTTGAATTATAAAATCCTGTCCATAAGGACGCATAGGGACTTTTCTATCTTGAGACCTACCGTTGGCGGTAGGTGCAGTCTTCAATAGGGCTGTCTGTCCGAAAACCTACCGACAGCGGTAGGGTAGGGCTTACCGGTAAGGTAGATTTCTCCAAATATTTAGCCAATTTCTCCTCTAATTTGTTCCTTTGTTTAGTCCTTGCTAATTGAACAGTTGGAAAACAACTTGGACACCTTTTTTTGGTCTTCAAACCCTTCTAATTTGCTCTTCAAAGATTCTTCCAAATAAACAACCATGTTGTTAACATCCAAAGCTTTGAGTTTTCTTCTTTGGGCTCTAGTGAGTGGTCTACTCTTGGCTTGCAAGGTGATTGGCTTATCCAGTTCACATAATCCACCCCGCCTTTCAAAAGATTCTTCCTTGAATCTTTACCTACATCAAAAGGCGACAAATCGGAAACATTAAAAGTGGCACTAACATTGTTATCACCCAGAAGATCAATTCTATATGCATTATCATTAATGTGCTCAAGAACTTGAAAAGGTCCATCACCACGAGCATCAGGCTTAGTCTTGCGTTGAGATGTAAATTGTTCCTCCCTAAGAGGAATCTAAACCTAATCATTGGGTTCAAACACAACACGTTTCCTCCTAATATTCTATGTAGCCACCAATTTCTTGTTTCTGGACACAATAGCATTATACTCCTTGGCATGAATAGACTTGACAAGCTCCCACTTCCACTTTCTATCCAAGCTCACAATATGATCTATAGGGAAAGGAACTAAGTCAAAAAGAGTCGGAGGATTAAAACCATAAACAACCTCAAAAGGAAAAAAGGAATTATTAGAATGTTTAGCCCTATTGAAAGCAAACTCAATGTGAGGATTAACTTCTACCCATTGGCAAAAATTCTTCTTAAGGATGGCCCTAAGAAGTTGCCCAATGGTCCTATTGATCACCTCCGTTTGGCCATCGGTTTGTGGATGGCAAGCTATATAATACAACAAGTTAGTACCAAGTTTTCTCCACAAAACACGTCAGAAGTGACTAAGGAATTTGGTGTCACGATCTGAAACAACAATCTTAGGGATTCCATAGAATCGCACCACCCAAATAAAGAACAAGTTTGTTACATGGCAAGCATTATCGGTTTTCTTACAAGCTTTGAAATGAACTGTCTTAGAAAACCTATCTACTACAACCTTTAGGAAATTTAGGAAAACCAAGAATAAAATCCATAGAAATGTCAACCCAAGGAACTTTAGGCACTTGTAAAGGAGTATAAAGACCATGATGCAAGGAAGTAGATTTAGTCGTTTTATAATCCAAGCAATTTCCAATAAAATTTTCAACATCGTTTCTCATGTGAGGCTAATAGAAATCTACATGCAAGATATTATACGTTTTAGCAAAGAAAAAATTTCCCATTAAACCACCACAATGAGTCTCTTTAACTAGTAACAGTCTAGTAGAACAAGATGGAATGCACAATTTCCCTTCATAATAAAGAAAACCATCATGTATAAGGTGATAACTTATCACAAGGCATAAGCAAGCAATTTTGAAAGATATCCTTAAAATCTTGATCACTAGCATATAATTCCTTGAGCATCTCAAAACAAAGAATTTGAGCTTGCAAAGTAGAGATAAGACTGTACCTCCTTCACAATGCATCGGCTACAATGTTTTCTTTACCTTTCTTGTAATGAATAATGCATGGAAAAGTGTCAATGAACTCCATCTATCTTGCATGTCTCTTGTTCAACTTTTGTTTTCCTTTAAGATATTTCAAGGACTCATGATCGGTGTCACCACTGATAGTTTTTATTTTGGCTATTATTTTGTACATTAATTTCATTATTTTTTCGATGATTTTAAGGTATGAAGTATACAATTGAATCTCATATCACCCATTTGTGTTCTAGGTGCTTGTGGAATGAAGTAAAATGAAGAACAAACGAAAACGTCTTGAAACGGAGCTAAAACGATGGAAAACAACATAAGAACGACGCAGGCAGTAGCCTACTGTGCATGGTAGACCATTCTACCAACCGCGGTAGACACGTTGGCAAGGCACAAATGCGAGACAGAAGACTACCGCGTATGGTAGGTAAAAAGAATGGCTGTACTTGATGATTTTTCTAAGGTTTTTCTTCATAAGTCATCCTTAGTTTAAAGTAGCGTAGATAGGCTTTTAGGAGGCAAATTAGGAAGATTTTCCGTGACAAATTTCCCCCAACTCTCACGTCGATTGGATAGAACTTAGACTAGAAAACAAGGATTGGAAGATTACAAGTCGAGCTGAAGATCAAAAAACAGATTCGAGCTTCGCAGAAGTAACTTAGGCCCGATTCGGGAACGCAATTTAGCTTCATTTTCTACGCCTAAGCATTTTTTTTCCTTCTCCATTAGATTAATTTATGTTGAATTTCAATTTCATGCAATGCATTTGGAGTAATTAGCTTGTTTAGATTCAAGGGTTGAACCCTAACTTTTGGGTATTATGACATGGACTTGAATGTAATGAAACTGGATTTTTCTTCGTATTGAATTGTTTTTCAATTGAATATTTATATGCAATTTTAAGTGTCATGAACACCGGCGGGCTTCAAATTTGGGAATTAATTGGGGTATTGAACTAGAGATAGTTACTATACTCTTAGGTCAATAATCACCTGGATTTAGTGCATTCATAATTTGTTAGGAAGAGAAGATATTCTCGTCTAAAAGTCATAGAGAATAGAGAGGCTTTCACCTAGAGATATGGTTTGCCCGAGTGTGATGGCCCAATTCACTAAGGCAACTACAATTTTTATTAATTCTTATTAATTGACATAGTAACAAGGCTAAGGGGATCTCGAGATCCAAACTTCAATTTTATTGTCGTTCTAGTAGATCACGGTCATTTCCACTACACTTTTAAGGCTAAAAATTGAGTGAACAAATGAGTAGTTGAGTCTTGGCATCCTTGAGAAGATCTACACTCGGGGTGAACCCATTTTTACAAGTGTGAGGTCTACTTACCTTGCGCTATAGCTGTAGGATCTCATTCCTATTTCATTTAAAACAAACACACCAAGTTTTTGGCATATCAAGTTTTGGCACCGTTGCCTGGGTGCACGACAAATTTAAAGAATTATCAATCTTTTGTACTTTAGTCATTTGTATAGTTCTTCTTTTCTTCCCTTTGTATAGTTTTATTTTCTTTTCGGTTCTCTTTATTGTTAAGTCCATTTCACCTTGTTCCTTATTTCTTTGGGTGTTTATGGTACGGACTTTGGAATTTTGGGTTATTATCTTCGGAGCATATGTTGATTATACATTCTATTGATATTAGGGTCTAGAGAAAAAAGCATGGATACCAATACACCAATAGAAGCCTGGTTGGCGGCAATATTAGAGCAAGGGGTTGAGAGAATGTCGGCTGCATCTCAACCTCTAAATTACCAACAGGCTATGTTTCAAGACAACTAGAAGGGTTATAACTTGTATATTTCGAGTTGAATGAATCAACCGGTCGTTCCCTGGGTAATTATACCACATACTTACCATAGATTATACTGTAGCGGTGCATCCATTACCCCTTCAGCCTGATCTGGAAGATTTTGTTTCAAGATATATCAAGTAGGTGAATGCCAGGGTAAAGAGTATGGAAGAATTTTGAATAGTTAAACAACTTCCATACACAACAAGGAAAGTCAGATCAACCTATTGGCAAAACTGATCGCTGAAGGACCACTTGGTAGTTTCCCTGGGAATATGGAGCAGATTCTAAGGGAGTACTCAGAGGCGTTCAACTCGTAAGTGTAGACAAAATAGTGAATACATTTTCCATGGTTGTGGATGAAGAGGAGAAAACAGCTCCAGCATCGGAGGAGTCCACTTTCCCAAACAAAGGGGAGGCCAAACAATAAATAATGGGAAGAAAGCACAACAGTAAACCAATAATCGAAGAACCTCCTCGGGTTACAAGCAGAATTGGAGAGAGTAAGAAGAACGAGTGCATGACAGAGAATATGGTGAACTCGAGGAATACAAGCCAGAAAAAGTAAACAAGTGTCTTGTGGAAAGTCAAGAAGGTTATAAAGAACAGCAACTAGGAATGGAGATTGACGTCATAGGAAAGAGTGAGGGAGTGAATTTCCCTATTCAAGAAACTAACTCGTTTCATGTTTGTGATTCTTTATGTATACGAGCACCATGGATGCAATCCAAGAAGAATGACGAGAAGAGGAGAAATCTCATGGAGCTCAGAGGAAACTTTGAAAGTGCTAAGAAGGAACAAGCCCTATGCCATGAAAAAGACAAAATGAGTTTTTGTTCAAACTTGGTCATCATTGAAAGTGCTAAGAGGAAACAAGCCCTATGCCAGGTCCCAAGTAAGGCTACGGGTCGGTTCTCCAAGAGTGGATCGGGTCGGGTCAACCCATTTTGACCATATTTTCCAGCTGTCAATTGCAAATTTCTGCAATTTTCCCTTTCCCTCCCCTCTAAAATTCCTAAGTTCTTTCTCTTCTTGCACTTCTCAACTTCTATAGCTTCTCCCTTCCATTGCTTTTCTCGGTTCTATCTCTCCCAACCACCAAATTCCGATGAGCTCATCTCCTTTTCAAACTCCTCCTCCCTTGGGTTTGTTTTCTATCTCTCTCTTTTTCCTCTTCTTCTTCTTCTTCTTCTTCTTCTTCTTCTTCTTCTAACTCTTTTATTCCATCAAATTTTCTCCACCTTCACTTCACCACCACAAAATTCTTTACTACTACATGTGCAACAAGTTTCTGCCTGAACAGGATAGTAGTGGTGGTGGTGGCGGTGAATAATAGAGAGTTTTTCTGTTTTCTCTCTTTTCATTATATTTTATTTTCTTTCACTATTTTTCCTTTGATGTTTTGTTTTGCTTTTATTGTAATTTATCAGCGTTTTTCTTTCTATACTTTTCTTTATCTGTTTGTGTGGGGATGGCTTCCCGTGTATTTTACTTCTTTATTATCTGTGAGAGCGCCTCCCATGTATGTTTTATTTGTTTGTTTGTGAGTCTTGCACCTACATTGAGGACAATGTGGTCTTAAATATGGGGGGTAATTCATTCTTTTTGTCATTTTACTGTCATTCTTCATTTTCCTTATGAAAACTTAAAAAAAAAAAAAAAAGAATAAAAAATCTGAAAATAAAAAAAAATTTTCTTAGTTTTCTTTTCCTTTCTTTTTGAAATAACCAAAAAGATTTTTGTTATATTCCTTTTTGCCACTTTGAGTAGAATGCTAGATCACGACATTGTCGGGATTTTTCGAAAGGGCATAGCACTTGTGCGTTTGGAAAAACTTCTTTGCATAATATTCGTACATGTTAGGGTAGGCCATTCCTTTATTGCTTTCACCTTCTCTTGATCCACATGACGGCCTTGAGAACTCACCACATAACTTAGAAAAGTCATTTTTTCAAAGAAAAACTCAAATTTTCAAAGGTTATCATATAAGTTCTCATTTCTCAAAACTAACAAAACTTGTTTAAGATGATGCAAATGATCTTCATAAGTTTTTCTATAGATCAAAACATCATCAAAATGGACAACAATAATTTTACAAATAAAATTCTTTAACACATTATGCATAAGTCTCATGAATGTACTCGGAGCATTAGTTAAACCAAAAGGTTTAACTAGCCATTTAACTAGCCAAAATTAGTTTTGAAAGCCGTTTTCCACTCATCCCCATCTCTCATTCTAATTTCATGGTACACTGATTTTAAATCAATCTTTTAAAATATTTCAGAATCATGCAACTCGTCAAGCAAATCATCTAATCTAGGAATAGGATGTCTATACTTGATAGTTATATTATTAATGGCTCTGCAATCCACACACATACGCCATGTATTATCATTCTTTGGAACTATTAAAAATTGAAGAGCCCAAGGGTTTAAGCTTTCTCTTACATATCCTTTTGAGAGCGATCCTCAACTTGCCTTCTTAGCTCCTTTATCTCTTCAGGAGGATTTCCATAAGCCGATCTATTTGGCAATACCGCTTCGGGTACCAAATCAATTTGATGCTCAATCCCTCTCAAGGGAGGAAGTCCACCGGGCATCTCCTCGGAAAAGATATCTTTAAACACTTCAATAATCTTTACTATCGGATTAGACAAAGAAGACAAATTATCCTTAGTAGAAATAAATGTTCCCTTGGAATAGAGAAGTAACACCATCTCCTCCTTTTAATGGCTTCTATGATCTCACTCTCTTTTGCATAGAAGCATCTTTTCTCTCCCTTGCAACTATCACTCTTTATCTTCTCTCTCTTCACTTTTTTTCCTCTCTAGGGTTTTCCACACTCACTTCTTTTTCCCTCTTCAATACCCTTTTCTTTTTCTCACTCTCTAGTCTCTCTTTTTCTCTCATTTTCTTTTATTCTACAAAGACTTGACTAGGAGTTAAGGGATTCAAAATAAATTTTTCCCCATCATTTCCAAAATTGTAGGTGTTTTTCACACCATCATGGATAGTCTTTCTCTCATATTACCAAGGATGTCCTAACAACATATGCCCCGTATGCATAGGAGCACATTGCAATGAATCTCATTATTATATGACCTCTTAGCAATAGACACTAGCACTGGTTTGTTTACTTTCACTTCTACACTATCATTCAACCAATGAGGCTTATAAGGCTTAGGATGCTTGAGAAGAGGTAACTTCAACTTTTCCACAAGAGAAGTGCTAGCTACATCAGTGCAAACTACCACTATCAATAATAAGGTTAGCCACCTTACCTCCTACTAAGCATTTAGTGTGAAAGATATTTTCTCTTTGAGTGCTAGTCTCCTTTTTATGGGCTTGAGTAGATAAATCTCTAAAAGTCACAAAGCTCATACCTCTTCATCGGCTTCAAAAGAGGCAATATCTTTTGTCTTCACTACTTCCACCTTTGTCAACAATAACCACTTTGCAATCATCATCACTCTTCTCAATCCAACCATATAAGTCTTCACTAAACACCAAACTTCTCTTGGTAGGACAATTTATATCAATATGCCCCATACCATTGCACTTTAAATACTTTCTGAATTAGTGATCAACTTTTCTTTGTCTTCCACCTTAGTCTTAGAATGATCTTTGAAAGCCACCTTAGGTGTATCCTCTTTCTTTGGTAACCTCTTGTACGTTGATGCTTGAGGTTTGGGCACCACACTTCTTGAAGAAGGAAGATTAGTTTTACAGAACCCAATCCTCTTCCTTAGATATTTAATCATGATAACCAAATGATACATATCTTCATAAGTGGTGTAAGGGTATAACTCTAGTTGATTAGCTATATATTAGTTATATGCCCTAGGCGAATTGACTTACATTTATATTGGTTATTTATGAGGCATGTATTTTGAATTGTATTTTATACTCTTGGTCATCAAGTATGTGACTTGGTAGTAAAACCTTCTTGCTAATAAAATATTATTCTTGCTTATCCCTTGTTTTATCACATCTTCTGTTATTAAATTAGTATGAAGTTCATTGATGATCAAGTTTTGTTGATCATGAATATGAGATATAAAATCAATTCATAAATACATATTGGGATCATTATATTGGGCATGACCCAATGTGAAGAAGAAATATTACATAGCTTTAAGTCATAAGTATTTATTCACAGTTTTATGTTTGGTGTCCTTTGACCTACTGTTTCTAATACTTCTTGCATGGGGAGAAAATATGTTTTGACATAGTCAAACATCACTTTTAAATCAGACGATCATTATGACTATTGATTGGATATTGTCATGGTTTTAATATAAGAGATAGTGAAAGGGATTTGTCTCTCTCTCTTATTCGAAGAAAGATATTAATGGGCCCCTCGATAAGGAAGACTGGACAATATGCATATTCATGCTCAAATAAGTATTAATAAGCTGTTATTAATATTATTTATTGGAACAGTGTACCGGTGATCAAGTAAACAGTTAATTAAGTTTTATAAGGATGACTCGGTCCATGCCTTATACATAATTAGGATATCGTCTGACGAAATGACTGAATATTATAACTGATGTTAGGTTATCATATCTTTTACTTAACTTGGTTAAAGATAATGTCTTGCTAGAGGCCACTTATGTTTTGTGGATAAATGTATAGGACATTTTTATTCACTGCCAACATTAAGTGAACCTACAGGATCACACGCATAGATGATCTTGTGAGCACGATGTCTACGTTTAATGAATCTAGATCGTGTCCAGATTCGTTGAAAGTATACAAAAAGATATCAGATTCCGTGTTGTATATATTTGGTAAGTTAAATAAGTAACTAACTTATTTTATCAAATAAATGAAATTAATTACTTAATAATATTCATCCAACCGTTAGATGATTATAAGAATTGATAGACAAGTTTAAATTGCCATTAGATCACAATTAGGGTTCTGATGTGGATAACTATAAAAGGTTATATTAACTTTTTTCGTAGTAGTCATCCTTTGAAAAGAAGAAAAAGAAAAAAACTTTAACCCTATAATAGCGAGAATTGTGTCTTGCCTCTCTCTCTCTCTCTCTCTCTCAAATTCCAAAGCATTACCAAATAGTTAGGGTTCGTTCTGAATAGTTTTCAGAACACCGAGGGGCTTGATTGATGATATGCATATTGAATATAAAGGGAGAGGACTTGATAGCTCTCATTTTTTGCTAACCGCTGCTTAAATCTTTTGTGATGGATTTCCATGAGAATGCATATTCGAAGAAGATTCTAGGTATTTGTCAAACTGTTGATGGTCTAGACTCAACATTTTCTCTTAGATTTCTTCGTTCGGAACATACTTGAAGCATATGATTGATGAAACATGATCCTATCTTTGATGAATGAAAAATTGGAATTGCATAAATTGTTTGTTTTTTATCCTACTTATTGGTCATATGAGAATCGCCTTCTTGCACTTCCTTGTTACTTCTATAAACCTTAATTTTTTTTTTTTTGAAGTTCGCGGATCAATGTGTATGAATTTAAATTGATGAAGTCTAATTATCTTGTTATCCGTGAGTCCATCTTAAAAATACTTTGAGAATTGAGAGTTTGAAATAATACTTTTCTTTCAAAGAGAAGAAATTCATTCTGCAAGGAATTCACGAATGGTTTTTGTAGTATATTTAGGAAGAAAGCTTGCATTATTTTTAAGAATGATTTAGAACAGTCAAGTGTACTGAACGTGGACTTTTTTTTCTTATTTAGGGTTAGTAAAAAATTTTTTTTTAAATACTAATGATTCTCTAATAATTAAAAGGTCTGAAAACCTTGTTTATATACATTTTTCCATATCAATTGAATATTAAAAATACTACGATTGTAAGATGAAAACTTTGAATTGTTTTAGTATTAATTGTTGTCATTAAAGATTATAGAACTTTTGCCTCTTAATTATTTGTTCAATAAAGTTAAATTTTTATTTGATTATCAAAAATGATATAAAAAAAATTTAACCTTATTAATCTAACATATTTATTATGTATTATTTTTCTAAAACTGTTAATATTAGTAATTTAATGTTATTGCATCTCGGGAGGTTTTGGTGTTTCATTTTACATAATTATATTGAATGGTCAATGTATTGCCCATTCCAATAATTGTCTATTTCTTTTTTCCTCAACATTAGATCATTTTATTCCCTTAAATTGAAGAATACCATCTCCTGGATTATCTCCTTCTATATTTAGAGAGTCAATTATATGAGGTAATGGTGAGAGATCATCTTCCCGTTCTATAACTTTTGCATTGTATTTGAATGATGGGGACCTATTAGAGCTACATCCTCTTCCAAATTAGCTTATGCATCTTCAGTTCCTCCACTAAAATTAGCACCATTAAGAATTTATAGCGCCGTTAGAGTTACGATTTGAGTGCTCCATTGTCACATGAATAGAACCTCTTATCATCCGATATATACCACTTCCTGTCTTTGCTCCTAATTGCCGACTTCACCATGGACTTTGCTTTAAAATGCAGTTACTCCTTACGTGACATCCTCATCAGGTGTTCGAAACTAGTTGTCACCTAGAAATTTAATTTCTAGCATTCTCAGTTCCCCGAATAAGTATCATGAACTCAGCAATATCCTCTTCCCTATTTGATTCTTGCGTCTCTTCACCATATTCTATTCTATATATCAATTTATATAAAAATATATACCATTAATTGAGTGAAACAAATTTCTTGTTATTTCTTCTAAGAACTTTAAAGGGCTTAGCAAATTATGTGATTGGGTACCTGAGATTAATACGATTCCTTAATAAAATTTTCTTCCTTATGTTAAAATTTTTCTTCAGGGCATCAATTTTTTATGAGATTATGCAAAGTGTGGATACCATTTTTTTATTTTGTTAGTTTAAATTTTTTTTTTTTTTCCTTGTTTGCATAGTTACAAATTTTTTTAAATTATGAAGAGGCTTGGCTTTATTTTGATATGTTTTTATTTGTATAAGATAAAACTAGCAAAAATCTTAGGTATCCAGAGAATCTTGATAATATGATGCATATTATAATACTAACACTACTGACTTAGCAAAATCATTTTGTATATTGCTCTATTTGGTTGTTTGTGTTTTGTTCAGTGACATTTGCTAAGGTCTGTTAATATGAGTTTGTATTATTGTTAAATTGCTTTTTTGAATTTACGAACCTTGTAAATTTGAATGACCATTTTTTTAATTACAAATATAAATTTACACTTGAAATATCAAACATATATAAAATAAAATTAAGAGTACTTATGTTATCTTTAGTTTTGTAGTTATAATAGTAAAACTGTCAAACTCAGTCAAAATCAGGCAGTTTGATTGTGAACCAGTTGAACCTGTTGACCCCGATTTGTTTCGTTTCTTCAAACAAAATATAATTTTGAAATAAAACAAAAGACGAATGAGTTTCTACCGCCATCCTTGATGTCACCTCACTTCTCCACCGATGTCATCCAACCATTTCAAAACCAAAAATAGCAACATGGAAGAAAAGAAGGAGAGAAGCCATGAATTTTAGGTGAGGAGCAAATTAAGTGTATGATAAGTTTATGAAAGGAGGAGAATGCAAGAATGAAGGGGATTAGGGAAGTAGGAAAAGAAGAGGAGTCTGTGAGGAGAAAGGGATAAGAAGGAAAAAGAAAAGAAAAAAGCAAGAGTTCACACTAAGGTGTAAGGAAAAATGGAGAAAAAGAAGGATAAAAGGAAAACAATAATAAAAAAATAAAAAAAAACAACATAGTGGTGTGGCACTGCAGCTGAGGTAAGGAAAAGTGAAGAAGAAAAATAATTTGGACTGTTTTTGCTATAGGGAGAACTTGGCCCTTTTATTTAGCCCAAAAGAAGATCATTTGTTTTCTCTTTTTTATAGAGGATATCTCAAAAATAATTGTTGGAAAAATATTTTAAAAGAGGCAAAACAATATTAGTAATATATGATCTATAAATTAGAATTTTTTTAAGAAGTTAAGATTTGAACAATTATTCTAAAGAAAGAACGTCACCACTTAAAAAATATTTTGATTTTTTAAAAGGTGAATAAATAGTTCATAAATTCTTTTTTCATTACTAGTCAATTATACATGATATAAATTTACTTTTACTACAATAATTTTGTTTTTCTAATTTTGGTTTTTATTTTATGCTAAATAAAATGTAAGGGGTGGTAGAACCCAGTGTTAACCACAATTAAGGGACAAACTCGCTAACATGGAATGTTCCGTTCCACTAAAACTCGTTGGAATTAAACCCAACTTAGTCATTGTAACTCCACAAAGGTACTAAGAGGACCAGTGCTCCATTTATATACAGAGAATCAAAGTCTACTCGTGTGAGCGCTTTCGTTTTTAAATTTTAATAGATCTTTAACATTCTTGAATTATCCTTTTTAATTATATTTAGTGAAGATTAGCGTGTGTGGTATGTTTGTAAATGAATTACTTCTTATTACTATGCATGTTTGAATAGGATGAAATAATTTTAACATGTTTTAAAACACTTTGTTACCTGCATGAAACTTTTTTGCTTAGTTATTAATATATTTATAATTTTATTTAGGAAAAAAAGATTAGACGTTTTATTGGATGATGTAGGTTACAAATTTCGATTCACTAAAGAAACATATTATGCTTAAATGCATGATATTGCCCATCATCTAGCCATTAGCATGATTTCTTCAATTCTATGACATATCTCATTTATAATTAGCATGAACTATTCATTCTAAAACTCACAATATACTTGCAAAAATTACATATCTATCATACTCAAAACTACAATAATTATGCATGGATAAAAGTATCAATTAAACTAAATAATTTTTTCTACAAGGAAAATTACAAAAACTTAACCTAATGAAATAAATAAGCATCCCAAGAACATATAATCACATAAATATTCTAGTAAATTCTCCAAAAATAAAATAAACAATACGATTATAAACGGGAAATTAATTCATGGTTAAAAGAAAAGAAAAAAACAAATTCTTGAAAAAGAATATACGGCTTCAATACCTTCAATGGTTCCTGTGGCTTCCTCTCTCCTTTGATATTTAATTACTCAAGAGCAAGCCCTCGGCTTGCGGCCCCTCTATATAGGTATATTAGTTAGTGAAATTCAAATTCGATTGGAAGAAAACTCACTAACACACTTGGATTCAAATACCACATCAGCCACCCCTTCTTTTCTGTTTGTTCTTTTTAATTTTGCTTTCTTCTATCCTTCCTTTGGATGTGTTAACATAAATTTTTCCTTCCACTTCTATTTAATGCAAGAAATTACAAAGGATGAGCATGTTTTTTTCCCTTGCAATTCTAAAACTTAAGGAAAAAAGGGAAAATAAATAAATCAAATAAAATATTTCTAGAAATTAAATGAGTACTACTGTCAAGGATTAATAGTTAAAACTTAAAAGGTCTTCATTTGCAAAAAAATAATCACCTCTATAAGTCATTATAATTTCATTTTTTCTTCACTTTAGCCTTGCAAATCTAATAAAGATTAAGTTGTTTTTTTTCAATTAAACTCAAAAAACATGTGAATTTAATTAAAATAAATACCAAAGTCTACTCTCTTATAAAAGTCTCTAAAGGGGTAATGATGATTTAAATATTTAATTTTCTTACTTTTTTTTTAAAAAAAAATTCTTAATATATGTTGGTAATCCTATAAAAAAAAAAAAAGAGAACTCGTTGGTCATCCTAAATAAAGATCCTTGTTATGATATTTTTTCCCACAATCACATTGAATACCAAAGAGTTAATCCCTTATTTGTTAAATTAATTGACCTAAATTTTATTAGTTAAGAACTTATTGAATTAAGTGCATTTGATAACATATATCATTAAGTACTTAATACTTAATTAGATTAAATTTTCCAAACAACTTAATTGTTTAGGATGTGTTTAATTATTTGTCAAATGATTACACTTTTTTTTTTTATATATTTACAACTTGTTAATTAATTCATCATTCAGAATCAGATTCACTAGTTAAACTTAAAATTAGTTGTTAAGAATTTGAACAATTAAAACATTAGGCTTCAATTTTTATATATGGCGACGTTATTTTTGTTGCAAGTTTTTATGTGAAGCCCAATTTTTGTTTGGGCTTTTCAGAAGATTTGAAATATATAAAGTTAGTTAGACTAATTTATAAACTTTAAGGACTATGGGAACAATATCAAATTATTACGGAGATGTTTGTATATGCCTAGAACTCTGTGGCTTTTGTAGTTATTTTAATTCATGATGTCATTTTATTTAATTTAAAAAAGGCAAGAAAAGAAAAAATTAAAGAAAAAAGAAACAAATTAGAAAAAAAGAAATAAGAAAAATATTGTATGTTAAAGTATCTTCTTTGTCATAATAATTAGCCGATTTGATTTCATCGTTTCCTCTTATGAGTGTATGATTTCCCTTATGTTTTTTTTTCTTTTACATTGGTGGGCATTGATGTTTATCTTGCACATGATGTTACAAAAGTGTTTTGGTTTATTTTAGAAGTCGGGATTTGTAACTGGAGATTATAGTGTAGTAGGAGTTTGTTGAACTTTTCTCTATTGTTCTTTTGGCTCTTTAAGGTATATTTCCAAAATGTTTATCCTGCTTTTAATCCAAGCTACGTTACAACCTATGTGACTAATGGCTTCTTGACTTGCTTGTGTTTTTGTCATTTTATTTGGAGGAGAGATGAAATAATGGGCAAGCTTAAATTAGACCATGACTATTGAGTGGGTAATTGAGAAAAAAAAATTTTCCTTTTCAGTGTGAGTGTTCATGTAGCAAGTGAAGGTTTAGCGTATTGTTACTCTAATCATGTGGGATAGTTTGTAGTAAGATTCTATGTTCGTGATACTAGTACGTTTTCAATTATGAGCTTTTGGAATTCGTCTAATTGATTTTTTATGGAAATTCTTAGTTGAGGACTTACACATGTTTTTACAACTCTGCTTGGTATTATTAAGTTTATTTTTCTTGAGGACAAGTAAAATCTAAGCTTGGGGGAGTTTGATAGGGACTAAAGTTTCATGTTCATAGTAATCATCATTTGTCAAGATTTCAATGAACTTATGACCTATTTTTATTGATTTTCCTTTATATGGATGAGATTACTTCTTCACCCTTATTTGTTTTGCGGGGTGAAGGATTTTTGCTATTTAAATGGACGATAAGTAATATAATTGCAGAAAATAGTATAAGACTGGATCAAGGAATACTCGTAGATAGAATTATAAATAGAGGAGCACAAGAAAAGGGCCTAAGTTATGAAGTTTAGCATTGTGTGCCATCAAGCAAGTCTCTTCGCAATCAAGTTGAATCCCCAAAAGAAGCTTCAAGGGTTTGGACACTTTGTGTGGGCGGTCAAAATTTCTATTCAAGCCTCTCAAGATTTGAAAGATTTCTGGACATTTTACGCGGGCACGCAAAGTTTCTCGCTCCCCCGTAAAATATGTCATCAATTATATTAGAAGACTTAAAAGTTTGATTTATTCTTATTATTATTCTTTCTTTTATTCTTTTATTTCAAAGGATGATTAGGACACATAATAGGGTATTATTGTAATAGTGTAGGGTGAAAAACACTGAGGAGTCAGAGATGGTTCAGGGGCTATCGTTCTTCTCTCTTTCTTTGTTTATCATTTCTTTTCTTTCTATTCTTCTAAGAACCCAAGTTTTTAGGATTTCAATTGAAGAACAAGAATTTCTTGTTTCAACAATTTTTGAATGCTCCACCTCAGATTTTGAATTCAATTCATCGAGTAGAGTTCTTTTTTTTCTCTCTCCTGTCCTTTTTTTATTTGTTTATTAATTATGCGCAAGATGAGTATGTTGATGATTATAGTTGATTGTTCAGATATGTGTGGTTAATTTCTTTATCTAGGACGGGATAAGCCCAATGAATTTCTATTAGTTGAGGAGTTGATTCAATTTTGTTGTGTTTATTGTTGGTCATTGTTTATTTCTTTATGTTCTTAATGCCTCTTATAAACCTAGCTATAATTGCTTAATTTTGGATAATTAGGTGAAGAACCGACCGAAAGGTGAGACCCATTATTGGAGGAATAAGAATTAAATAGGAATTTTTATATCGAGAGAGTAGTTTAATTGTTCTTGAGGAGCAAACGATTATAAAAAATCTTAATCGGTAAAGTTCAATTTAATCACCATGAGTATATAGGTTAGTTTGGTTTAGATATATTATTGTACTTCGATAGAAGACAATAATTACCCTAGGATAATTTGCCTTTTTGATCACATAATTAATAGTTTAGGATAGTTAATTCGATATTAATAGAGTTCTTTGTGGTGAACCCCTATCCTAGATGTTTTCTTCGTAGTTTATTTTTAGAAGGTTTTGACTTTGTTTTAGTTAGTTTTTTGTTATTTAGTAAAAATATTTTAATCATCAAATTAGATTGACTTAGATAATTAAATTTGCAATAGTTGGTAGTTCCTAAAAGTGCCACAAATTTTGTGGTACTTTTGAAAGCATCACATAAAAGTGCTACAAACTTATCAAAATATAAGAAAATCTCATTAAAAAAATGTCACGAAATTATGGCAAGAACTCAAATGCCACAAAATAAGATACAAACTCAAATGCCACAAAAAATGGTACTAAAATATGGTACAAACTTAAATGTTACAAATAATACCACAAAAAATATTACCCAAATTTTTAAAGGCCACTAATTAACACACATATACACATATATATGTATATGCACAAGTATATATCTATAGATACATACATTGTGTATATATATGTATATATATAACTCAATAATCAATACTAAGGGATATGGTAGTTCAATATATGGTCACGTATTTTATTTTTATTGGGGTCCAAATTTTGTAATAAAATAAAAATTATTAAATTGTATTTCATTAAATAAAATTAAAACACTTTTGTGGCATTTATCAAAAAGTTCAACAAAAAGTGTCATATCGTTCAACAAATTTGTGTCATTAGATAAGTGCCACAAGTTGGGCGACCAATATATCTGCGGCATTTATGAAGTGCAAGAAAGAACAACACAACTTTCGTGGCATTTTAATAAAGAGCCGGATAAATGTCACAAATGAGTTTTCGTGGCATTTAAGAGGCTTTTGGGGGCACATAGTGTGTGCCACCAAAGCCCAATGTTTCCATAGTGTCTGACTTTCTCTAATTCTTTTCTTTTTTTCCTTATTTGTGTTCTACATTAAAGTTCTCATAATTTTACTTTGTCTACACTTAATTTAGACCTTCAAATCTAATAAAGTGTAAACGAAGTGATTTTTCTAATTAAACTTAAATTATACAAGAATTTAATTCAATTAATTATACACAAATTTAGAATTGCAAATCTAATAACATGTAAACTGAAGTTATTAATATCTTTATATTTATATATTTATTAGGTAATATCATGTTCGACCACTGATTTGACCGTTTGAACCGATGAACTAATGAACTAGTAGCTTGGCCGGTTCGATCTTTAGTCAAACATTTCAACATTGGCTATTCCTTAAGAGGTTTTAAGATTTCGTGTTTTGAATTTCTTAAAATTTTGACTAGAGTTTTTTCGAGATAAATATATCATAAAAATTATATTAAAAAAAAGTATAATTAGTTAATTAAACAACCGTATCGAACAAAAAAAGAAAAGAATAAGTATTGACTATATTACAAAAGAGACATAAAACTGTAATATTATAAACAATGCACGAAAGGTGTTTATGATAAAATGTCCCTACGCGGCAAGTGTTTTGAGAGTACGTCTCCATGGGTCTCTTTCTAAGGAAACAAAGATTGGGTTAATCACCAATTGGTTTTGACTTACTCTAATTCTTTAATCTTTTTTGCCCTTATTTCGCACTCAATTAACGTCATTCTAATTTCACTTTGTCTTCACTTTAGCCTTGCATATGTAATAAAGATTAAAGGAAGTTATTTTTTCCAATTAAACTTAAAATACATTAGAATTTAATTAAAAAAGATAACAAAATTTACTCTCTTAAAAAAGTCTCTAAAGGAGTCATGATTATTTACATGGTAAACTTTCTTAATTTTTTTAATTTCCTAATAAAACTTTGGTCATCCAAAATATAAACCCTTGTTATGATATTTTTTGCCACAATCACATTGAACACCAACAAGTTAAAGCATTATTTGTTAAATTAATTGACCCCTTACTTTTTCATCCTTTGTATGGAGGTGTTTGGAGAGCAGATCACTCAGGAGGTGGAGGGAGAAAAGCATTCCAAGTGGCAAGAAGCGGCCCTAAGATTTTACATTTATTCTTTGCGGATGACCTTTGGTGAGGCAACAGAGAAACAAGCTTCTCTCACCTCTTGAAATTTATTAGTTAAAAGCTTATTTAAGTATGTTTGATAACATATATTACTAAGTATTTAATATATAAGTGCTTTTTATTATAATTTTAACGAATCACTTAATTGTATAAAATGTGCTTAATTGTAGTTGTAAATTTTAAATGAAAATTTTCGCTTAGTTCTTAAGTTTGAAATCTTAATATATATTATTTTACAAATAATCATACTTTTTTGGATATAATTACCACTTAACATTTAATTCATCATTCAAATTTAAATTTAGTGTCCAAACTTAATATTCAGAATTCAAAACTTAAACAATTCAATCTTCATTCTTCAATTTTATTTTTATAAAATGGGGCCTAAAATTACAATAGTTTAAACTGCTTCTGATAATCGTTATTATGAAGAAGAAGTAATTACCAAGTAAAAGCATTGTATGGTTTAGCTAGAGAGATAGAAGGTCAAAAATTTATTAAAGCAAAAAAAATCACTTAGTTAAAAAAATTTATAAGTATATTATCCTAATTGTAATACATCTTGCTAAAGGAACAAAGGAAGTGCTTGGTCCAGTAGTTTTCGCTAGCATATATAGAGACTTAAGCTTGTTGAAAGGAATAATGACTGCCTCAAAAAATGTTGATAGTGAAGATCGAGGTCCATAATAGTGTATTTAAGTTATACTCTTTGGGCTCCATTTCATTTGGTACAACTTTTGGCACAGGAAAAGTTCCTACCATTTTAACTAGATGTTAACTCCCTTAGGCCCATTGAGGCAAGGACTACCCTATTGAAAGGTAAATCATAAATTGTAGATTGGGAATGTTTGGTTAGTCGAGTAATTTTCTTGTGAGGATTTTTTTATGTATGGTGGACTTGTTTTTTTATTCGTTTTTTATGTGAAGCCTAATTTTTATGTGGGCTTTTTAGAAGATTTGAGATATAAAAAGTTAGTTAGACCTATTTATTAAATTTAAGGACTGGGGGAAAAATATAAAATTAATTAACTTACTTGAAGTTAATTGGAAAGGAATTATATATCAACTTATGTGTTAAGTATTAAAATATTGCATTCTTACACCTTTTATAATTAGTCTTTTAATGCATTTTGTGTTATATTGGTATGAAATCTACTCATTTCATCTTATTCCATGTTTCAGGTACTTGGAACTAAATAGTGAATGTTAAGGCTTAGAAGGTGAAGAAGTTTGGTTATGAGATTTGCGTAAGATGTTGCACACCATGTGCAAGAAAGTGCGCAGAACTACTAAAGCTGGTTTTTTCTACGTGATGCACGAGATGCATGTAAGTAAACTCAGTCTTTAACAATACCTTTAAGTAACTATGTATAATGAACCTTTGGGCATCATTTTTTATGAAATATCTAATACATCAAAGTTGCATTTTTATTTTATCCAATTGGTGCCTACTTTTCAAGGGTTACTCGAGGAGGTACTACATATTTATTGAAAAGAATTTCTTATATTTTTCTCTAATATGAAACCTAAATATGTTAATGAAGAAGTTATGAAGTTTCGTAATTTTCAATTTAGTTTACAAGTTATAGCTAAAGATTGGTTGTATTGTTTT
Organism: Catharanthus roseus; assembly: GCA_028651295.1. Lineage (NCBI taxonomy): Eukaryota > Viridiplantae > Streptophyta > Magnoliopsida > Gentianales > Apocynaceae > Catharanthus > Catharanthus roseus. Next base: position 189,328 of record JAPQWS010000019.1, read on the forward strand.
CCACAAGTTGCTCGTGAGTTGATCACAGACATGGTATCTAACACACAATTTTGGCAAACTAAGTGAAACACATAGAAAAGTTAGTGTCGTACGTACATATGCACTTGAAAAGAAAATTAGATAGCTTTACTAACTTGGTTGGGAAATTGTTTTTTGGGAACAATAACATGAATGCACAAGTTAGGGCATGTGAAATTTTCATGGCATATAATCATATCACTAATGTATGTACTATCTTCTATAAGGGTGAATGGGTTAATGTTTTAGGAGGTTTTCCTAATCCATCAAAGGGAAGATATAACGCTTCCTCAAGCACTTGCGATAAAGGCTGTAAAGATTACCCTAACTTTCAGTGGGGAAATCAATGGTCTAGACAGCCTCACTATAAGTACCCTTCAGGATTTGTTCCCAATTCTTCTTATAATGTTATCCCTCCTCAAACTTAATCTCAAGGGATTTCCCTTGAAGACATGGTTAATTAAATCCCTTGCTCGTGTACTTTAACTTTTCAAAAGGATACTAAAGCTAGTATCCAAAACATAGAGAAGAAAGTAGGACAATTTGCTTCTGAGTCAAGCGAAATAATGGCTCAACTATCCAACAAACTCCCTACTCAACTCCTTATCCTAAAGAGAATGTTAGGGCTGTCACTATTAGGACTAATAGGAGTTGAAATAGCTCGAGAGGAAGAAACCAATAGATAAGGAGAATGAGTGAGAAGTAGATCCAACCCCACTTCTAGTGAAGAGCTTAGAGTGGAAAAACCTTCAGTAAGAGAGTCATCAATTCCTATGATGGTCAAACCTCTCTTTCCTGATAGATTTGCAATGAATATGAAGGAGGAGTTTGAAAAAGATGATTTAGACGTCTTTAAGAAGGTAGGAGTGGATATCCCCTCAAAAGTATTGGGATCCACTAAAAAAAATAAAAGAGTATTGTTGTAATTTATTTCGTCTCCAAATTGTCTCTAAAACAATTTAGAGATGAAATTTTACCAAATAGAGACGCATTTCGCCAGTCTATAAATGTCTTTTCCTCGTAGTGCTATAGCCACCAGTTAGTCTCGCCACTACTTCTATCTTCTCCCTCCTTTCTCACCCATCACTTCCCTATTACTCTTCCTCAAATCCTTTTCACAAAATTGTGGAAGGCTTATAATTTGAATGAAACTTCCTTACCGTTACTTGATCGGATATAGAATCTTAATAATGAGAGGAAAAGGAGAGCAATGGATAACAAAGGAAAGTAACATAAATTTAAGAAGGAAAATTGAGTAGTTGATTCTTTTTCTTTTCTTCTTTTTCAAATGAGGGATGATGTCAATAAAGCGACTTGCTAAAGGGTGATACAATTAGATTTTTTCCTTTCCCTGGCTGCAAAAATTTTATACTTATTAGAATCATGGTCTTCTAGCTCTACGAGGGTATGCGGATTTGGACACAAAATGGGAATTTTGGCTATCGATTTTAGGGTTTCTGCAGCCATCAGTTCAAAATACTTATGTATTACTACATTTTTTTCTATGGACATGGTGGGGGTGAGAAAAAGAGAAGAGAAGAGAAAGGATGAAGCAATACTGATTATACATATATAGCGCAGGCAGGAACTTGATGGTTCAGGCGAGAGAAAAGACAATTTGGTTTTCTTCTTTTGTTCTAAGATTGAAAAATAAACTATTGTTTAATATATTAGATTTTTATTTCTGGTCATAGAGGTAAACAAGACGTGTAAAATTTTCAGGCAATTGATCTCTCCATCAATAAAATTTCTTCACTCAATTATTGCCATTTGTCAATGATCGCGTACCTATTTTACAATTACAAAAACTATAGGGTTTTTTTGTTCATTCTTTAGCATACTTTAGCTACTTTTATGTCAACTATTTTTAGTTTCATAAGATTTAAAATATATATTTTTTAAAGGCTACTAAGTAATTTCTATAATTGCTCCATCTTATTCATGTTAAAATAAATGTGACATTAATTTTTTTTTAACCTAAAAGCAATCGAGAAGAATCCTATAGAAAAAATCTTGCATATGTGACAAAGTAATACCTTATTTCCTCTTATCTCTCTCTCTCTTCACTTTGTTATCTTTGCTGAAGCCCCTCTTATTCTCATTGTTGTCTTCTTCGGCCAAGGTTGGGCTTCGGCTATGGCTGGAGTACTAACCTCTGTCAGGGAATCCCTTCTATCTCTAGTTTCATTATTTTCTAGTTTTCTTGCATCCAAAAACCATATTAGTTCTTTGTTTCATTTTCTTTTTGCCCGATCGTTTCAGATCCTAGTTCTACTCTTCTTCTTGAAGCCGATTTCTTGAAACTCAACTCAATCTTGGTCTGGTTTTTTTTTTTAATCTCTATCCTAGGGAATCCTCAAGAAAACTGATACGCCCAAGAGTCTTTTGGATTCTGATTACAGATGAGTAGGAGACTATTTTTGACATACTCGTAGTACGAAGAGTTAATTTTGAAGAGGCTAGAGGAATATTGGAGGTGAGTTTATTCATTGTTTATTTTATGTTTTGTACCCAGTAAGAGATTCTGAAGGTTGGTTTTACTTCTATTACCATGGATATAGAGGTTGTGTCTCTTATCCATCTTTGTAATTTATTTTTTGTTATTTAATACAACTACTATTCAGCAAATAATAATAACAATTTTTCTATATTCTTCCGTGGATTACGAATCAGCAAAATAACAAGAAGAAATACCGTCGTCATTCACCCGAAGAACAATAAGCAAACAAAGGTCGTGGTGGTTTGAATAGAGATTTTTTAAAGATTGCTATTAGGGCGTGAAGATGAAGAATGATGAAAAAAGAAGGAGAGGAGTGAGATAATTCCAAAGAAGAGGGAGACAGAAGCGTGACTGAAGAGCCCTAGTAATTTCCATTTTAAGTGGGATGGAGCCATTTGAACACCTGGAGTGCACCTTGGAAGTTGCACTCGGGGTGCAAGGTATAATTTGTTGTATTGATCTCTCTAATGTGAAAATATTACGAAAAAAAAAATATCATATTGAAAACTATATCGTCTTCTTTTAATATTTAAAGTAAGAAATCTTTATTATTGAAAGTAAGATATCTTTCAAAGTTATCTATTTTAAAGTGAATGACTAAGGATAATAAATAGTTAATGTTTACTAAGGGTAATATTGAGATTGAAATGAATTTTTTATGGATTTAAAAAAAGAGCCTTGAATTTATCAATTTCCTTTTCTTTTTATACATAATTATCATTGAAAATTTCCATTTACGAAATACAAATTAAATAAACATAAATATTTTTTTTTAAAAACTTGTCATTACATTAGCTGAATCAGTTCTACATTGAAAACGAAAGCCCATTCAACTAAAAATTTAAAATTGAAAGTTTCCATAAAATGTAATAAGGAATGATGAATTAGGCCTTCTTTATTTTACTATGGAAGCATATTAGTATAGTAAATTAATTCTTGATTATTGTAGGTTGTATATAGATTATTTTCTTTCCATATTGCAATATCTACAGGACACATTCAAGGTATTAAATTATTTATGTAGTTAAAAGTTAATGTCTTACATATTTATTCTTGTATATATAATTGTTAGTATAACATTTTGTTAGACTTCTAATCAGGACCTTAGTTTAAGCATTATAATTTGGTTCATAGAGGAGGATAGGGAAGGTAAGGGGATATAGAATGGCACCCTTACATTCATTAGGGGAAGTATAATCAATTACTTGAAAATTGTTTATGGTTCGAAAAAAAGTAAATGACATTTAAATTCCTTTGTTTGATCAAGGTGAAAGTGGAAAATAAATAGTTTACTATTATATCGATTGTGCAAAACTTGGAACCTTATATATATATTGTATACCAGTTTGATTTAGAATAAATTTTTAATAAATTTAACTAATTTATTAGAGAGTGAAATGGTCTTTTTATTATCATTTACATCTGAGTCTCTTTGGTTTAGGAAGGACTAATCTGCTATAGTTGATAGGAAGAGTTCCCTTCCACATTTGCATCACATTCACTCATACATTGCAACCAAATAAGATAAATAGGATATTTACATCCTAATTTACATTCTCTCCTATTCCCCTCCAATTTTTTACCCCTAAACAAAACTAAACTAGGACTAAAAGTCAAAACACAACAAGTCATGTTTCATCTCTTTTTGGTAAGTAAGGTCTTCCTATTAGATGGTGAACCCCAGAAGGAGAGATTATACCATGCCCACTCGTAAATTAGTCTAAACACATTTATTCATTTGCCTTCTAAAAAAGCTAAAGACCGAATCTAGTCTCCATGGTATCTCAAGGTATGATTATCTCCTATTCCTTTAAGTTTCCTCTTTCTTTTGTTTATTTATTGTTTGCGTTTATATCAAATTTTTTTATTTTGTTAGTTTAATTTTTTTTTTGCTTGTTTGCATAGTTACAAATTTTTTTAAATTATGAAGAAGCTTGGCTTTATTTTGATATGTTTTTATTTGTATAAGATAAAACTAGGCAAAATCTTAGGTATCCAGAGAATCTTGATAATATGATGCATATTATAATACTAACACTACTGACTTAGCAAAATCATTTTGTATATTGCTCTATTTGGCTGTTTGTGTTTTGTTCAGTGACATTTGCTAAGGTCTGTTAATATGAGTTTGTATTATTGTTAAATTGCTTTTTTGAATTTACGAACCTTGTAAATTTGAATGACCATTTTTTTAATTACAAATATAAATTTATACTTGAAATATTAAACATATATAAAATAAAATTAAGAGTACTTATGTTATCTTTAGTTTAGTAGTTATAATAGTAAAACTGTCAAACTCAGTCAAAATGAGGCAGTTTGATTGGGAACCAGTTGAATCTATTGACCCCGATTTGTTTCGTTTCTTCAAACAAAATATATTTTTGAAATAAAACAAAAGGCGAATGAGCTTCTACCGCCATCCTTGATGTCACCTCACTTCTCCACCGATGTCATCCAACCATTTCAAAACCAAAAATAGCAACATGGAAAAAAAGAAGGAGAGAAGCCATGAATTTTAGGTGAGGAGCAAATTAAGTGTATGATAAGTTTATGAAGGGAGGAGAATGCAGGAACGAAGGGGATTAGGGAAATAGGAAAAGAAGAGGAGTCCGTGAGGAGAAAGGGATAAGAAGGAAAAAGAAAAGAAAAAAGCAAGAGTTCACACTAAGGTGTAAGGAAAAATGGAGAAAAAGAAGGATAAAAAGAAAATAATAATAATAAAAAAAAAACAAGATAGTGGTGTGGCACTGCGGCTGAGGTAAGGAAAAGTGAAGAAGAAAAATAATTTGGACTGTTTTTGCTATAGGGAGAACTTGGCCCTTTTATTTAGCCCAAAAGAAGATCATTTGTTTTCTCTTTTTTATAGAGGATATCTCAAAAATAATTTTTGGAAAAATATTTTAAAAGAGGCAAAACAATATTAGTAATATATGATCTATAAATTAAAATTTTTTTAAGAAGTTAAGATTTGAACAATTATTCTAAAAAAAAAAGAAAGAACGTCATCACTTAAAAAATATTTTGATTTTTTAAAAGGTGAATAAATAGTTCATAAATTCTTTTTTCATTACTAGTCAATTATAAATGATATAAATTTACTTTTACTAAAATAATTTTGTTTTTCTAATTTTACTATTTATTTTATGCTAAATAAAATGTAAGGGGTGGTAGAACCCAGTATTAACCACAATTAAGGGACAAACTCGCTAATATGGAATGTTCCGTTCCACTAAAACTCGTTGGAATTAAACCCAACTTAGTCATTGTAACTCCACAAAGGTACTAAGAGGACCAGTGCTCCATTTATATGCAGAGAATCAGAGTGTACTCGTGTGAGTGCTTTCGTTTTTAAATTTTAATAGATCTTTAACATTCTTGAATTATCCTTTTTAATTATATTTAGTGAAGATTAGCGTGTGTGGTATGTTTGTAAATGAATTACTTCTTATTACTATGCATGTTTGAATAGGATGAAATAATTTTAACATGTTTTAAAACACTTTCTTACCTGGATGAAACTTTTTTGCTTAGTTATTAATATATTTATAATTTTCATAAACTATTACGTAATATCTTGTTAGACAACTGGTTCGATCTCCGGTCCGATTTTCTCAACCTCTATTTTTCCTTGAGAGTTTTTATGATTTATAGTTTAGAATTTTCTTAAAAATTTTATTCAGAGTTTTTTCTAAGACAAATATATCAAAAAACATTATATCAAAATAGAAAAGTAGATTTAGTTAGTAAAAAGCATTATGAAAAAAAACGAAATTAATATAGAATATATTAAAAATTATATATGAAGTCCTAATGTGCGGAATGTGTTTTAATGGAGAATTCCCTACACGGTACGTTTTTAGAACATGCCTATATGGCTCTCCTACTAAGACAACAAAAATTAGATTAAAAGAGGACTCTTCTTTAAAAACACGATTATTTGAGGAAAAACTCTTAGATCTCACCTGTATGTATTGACTTACTCTAATTCTTTTGTCTTTTTTTCCCTGATATTCGCACTAAATTAAAGTCATTGGTTGGAATTTTTCTAACAAATTTTAAACCCAATACTTGTAAGTGCACAAGATAAATGTAATACGATTAGTAAAAAGGTGTCAAACCACAAAGAAAGGCATAATCACGTAAATTATTATGTTACTAAATTAATTTTATAAAAATTATCAATTTTTTTAGCTAATATTATATCTCAATTAATTAAAATTCATAAATAAACTAACCAAACTAAAAACTAACAAAAGCTTAACTAATAGAGATAATTTAGAATCTTGAATCTACCACTAAACTATATATCAATGATTTAATTTTATTTAGGAAAAAAAGATTAGACGTTTTATTGGATGATGTAGGTTACAAATTTCGATTCACTAAAGAAACATATTATGCTTAAATGCATGATATTGCCCATCATCTATCCAATAGCATGATTTATTCAATTCTATGACATATCTCATTTATAATTAGCATGAACTATTCATTCTAAAACTCACAATACACTTGCAAAAATTACATATCTATCATCCTCAAAACTGCAATAATTATGCATGGGTAAAAGTATCAATTAAACTAAATAATTTTTTCTACAAGGAAAATTACGAAAAACATAACCTAATGAAACAAATAAGCATCCCAACAACATATAATCACATAAATATTCTAGTAAATTCTCTAAAATAAAACAAACAATACGATTATACACGGAAAATTAACTCATGCTTAAAAGAAAAGAAAAAAACAAATTCTTGAAAAAGAATATATGGCTTCAATACCTTCAATGGTTCCTGTGGCTTCCTCTCTCCTTTGATATTTAATCACTCAAGAGCAAGCCCTCGGCTTGCGGCCCCTATATATAGGTATATTAGTTAGTGAAATTCAAATTCGATTTGAAGAAAACTCACTAACACACTAAGGAAGGTTCGGAGATGGTCTCCACCTCCACCGGAATGCTACTAGGAGTGAGAATACTACGAGGTTTATCGGCAATGGGTTTATCCTTAAGACAAGGCATCTCTAACTCGTTGAAGATGACATCCCTACTGATAATAGCCCTCACCCCTGGTTCACCTTTTAACCACACTCTATAACCCTTTACCCCACTAGGATATCCTATTAACACCCCCTTTCTAGACCTTGGATCTAGTTTTCCCTCTTTTTAATGAGCAAAGGCTGCACAACCAAAAACTTTCATATTGGAAAGATTAGGAGGTTTACCACACATGAGTTCTATAGGAGTCCTAAAGTTTATAGCTGGGTATGGAGATCTATTGATAAGGTGTACTATTGTACTAACAGCTTCACCCCAGAAAGGTTTTGAGATACCAGAAGAAACTAAAAGACACCGGACCTTATCCATAATGGTACGGTTCATCCTTTCGGCAACTCCGTTTTGTTGTGGGTTATGTCTAACCATTCTATGGTGTAAAATGCCAAGCGATGCACAAAAGTAAAAAAGCTTCCAGTACAAAATTCAAGACCGTTATCGATCCTGATAGTTTTTAGTTTATTTCAATAATGATTTTTGGCAAAACATTTCCATTCACAAAATTTTTCAAATGTTTGGTCTTTGGTTTATAAAAGAAAAACACATACATCCTAGAAAAACCATCAACAATAGACAAGAAATAAACATTATCACCGTAAGTCGGAACTTTCTCAGGCCCTCACAGATCACAATGCACATAATCAAGAGGTGCAAAATACTTGCGTGTGCTGGTTGAAAAACTGATTTTATATTGTTTTTCCAAAACACAGTGATCACAAAAATCCAAGGAATCAATTTTGTCACCACATAAAAGTTTTTGTTTTTGTAAAATGATAAAGCTCCTTTTCACTAATGTGGCCGATCCTCTGATGCCACAACATAGTTTTCTCAGGGACAGATTTTGCACACCAAGTACAAGAAGGTGCGCAAAACTACTGAAGCTAGTTTTTTTCTACGAGATTAAACTTACTCTTTATCAATGCCGTTAACTATGGATAATCGACCGTTGTGCATCATTTTTTATTACATAACTAATACATTTATGTTGCATTTTTGTTTTTATCCGAGTGATGCCTACTTTTAATGGGTTACCCTAAGGACGTACTACATAGTCATTTAAAAGAACTCGTTTTTTTTATCTAATATGAAACCTGAACATGTTGAGGAAGAAGTTATTAAGTTGCGTGCTTTTCAATTTAGTTTAAAGGGTATAGCCAAAGATTTTTTGTATAATTTTCCACAAACTGTTCGTGAGTTGATTGAGAACATGGCCTCTAAAACACAAAATTTAGGCAAACTATGTAAAACACTTAGGAAAGTAAGTGCGGTAGATACTTATGCACTTGGAAACTAAATTAGATAACCGCACTACTTTTTTTGGGAAACTTTTTTTTTTGTAAGAATAATATCATGAATGCATAAGTTAAGGCATGTAAAAGTTTCATGGCATATAATCATACCACTGATACATGTCCTACCTTCTAGAAGGGTGAATAGGTTAGTGTAGTAGGAGGTTTTCCTAATCCATCACAGGGAAGGTATAATCCTTCCTCAAGCACTTACAATGAAGACTGGAGAGATTACCTTAACTTTTAGTGGAGAAATCAAGGGTCTAGACAACCTCAATACAATCATCCTCCAGGATTTGTTCCCAATTCTTCTCATAATGTTATCTCGTCTGGAACTGAATCTCAAGGGACATCTCTTGAAGATATTCTTAATTAAATCCCTTACTTCGTGTACTTTAACTTGACAAAAGGACACTGAAGCTAGTATCTAGAACATAGAGAGGCAAAGTAGGACAATTGCCTTCTTAGAGAAGCCAAATAAATGGTTCAACTATCCAACAAACTTCTTGCTCAACCCCTTATCATAAAGATAATTTTAGGGCTATCACCATTAGGCTTAGTAGGAGTTCAGAGAGTTTGAGAGAAAGAAGCCAATAGATAAGGAGAATGAGTTAGAAATAGATCCAACCCTACATCTATGAAGAGCTTAGAGTAGAATAACCTAATGTGGAAGAGTCATCTATTACTATTATGGTCGAACATCTCTTTCCTGATAGATTTGCAATGAATAGGAAGGAAGAGTTTGAAAAACTTCTTTTAGATGTCTTTAAGAAAGCAGAAGTGATTTTCCCCTTAAAAGTATTGGGATCCACTAAAAAAATGAAAAAGTATTGTTGTCACTTATTTCCTCTCAAAATTGTCTCTAAAACAATTTGGAGATGAAATTTTGCCAAATGGAGACGAATATTGCTAGTTTATAAATGTCTTTTCCCTCGTAGTGCTATAGCCACCACTTAGTCTCACCACTACTTTTATCTTCTCCCTTGTTCTTTCTCACCCATCACTTCTCTATTACTCAACCTTAAATCCTTTTCACAAAATTGCAGAAGGCGTATAATTCGAACGAAACTTCCTTACCGTTACTTGATCAGATATAAAATCTTAATAATAAGATGAAAAGGAGAGCAATTAATAATAGAGGAAATTAACAGGAATTTGAAGAAGGAAACCTAAGTGTTTTGCTTCTTTTTTTTCTTCTTTTTCAATTGATGCAAGATGTCAATGAAGCGAGTTGCTAAAGGGTGATAAAATTAGATTGTTACCTTTCCCTCGCTGGAAAAACTTTCTACTTATCAGAATCATGTTTTTCCAGCTCTAGAATTACCAACATGGTGACCATGGTAACCATAGCTCTACTAAGATACCAAGAGGACCAATGCCCCTTCTTTAGTAAATCTTTCTTTAGTACATGGTGACCACGCAAACACTTTTATTTTTTTAGTTTTATAAATCTTTAGTATTCTTGAATTAGTGAAAAGAGCGTGTATGATATGTATGTAAATAAGTTATTTTCTATTATTAAAGATGTTTGAATAGGATGAAATAATTTTAACACGTTAAAAAACGCATTCATAATTTTATGAAATTTTTTCGCTAAGTTATTAATATATTTATAATTTTATACATTCATTACATAATATCCTATTCGACGACTGGTTTGACCATTTGAACCGATGAATTAATGAACTAGTAGCTTGGTCGGTTCGATCTTCGGTGAAATTTTTCAACACTGGCTTTTCCTTAAGAGGTTTTAAGATTTAGTGTTTAGCATTTTCTTAAAATTTTTATTAGAGTTTTTCCGAGATAAATATATCAATAAAAATTATATTAAAACAAAAAAGTATAAGTAGTTAATTAAAAAACATTATCTAATAAAAAAAAGTATGGAATACAATACAAAAAAGACATAAAAATGTAATAATATAACCAATGCGCAGAACGTATTTTGATCAAACATCCCTACATGGCACGTGTTTTGAGAATACCATAAGAAGAATAAGAAAATAAAGACTGTGGTGGTTTGAGTAGAGATTTCTAAAGAATTCTATCGGTTAGAAGAAGAAGAACGATGAAAAAAAAAGGAGAGGAGTGAGACGATGCTAAAGAAGAGACTGACAGACGCGTGACTGAAGAGCCCTAGTAATTCTTAATTTAAGTTAGAGGGAGCCAGTTTAACACCTGGAGTGCAACTTGAACGTTGCACTCAAGTGCAAGGTATAATTTACGGTACTTATCCCTGTTATGTGAAAATAATATAAAAAAAAATCATTTTGAAAAATATTTCTTCTTCTGGTGGAATCTGAATCATTCTAGTCTCTACTCTTATTCTCTGAGATTCCATTATAATGTTAGCTTTGCATTTAATCAGCCTTTTAAAGTAGTTCTAGAACCCATGCTTATTTTGTTGTTTAGATGGTCATTGCACTTAATTGATTAACTCTTAGCAATGCTTATATTGTTGAATCCTTTATAATATTGCTTGCCTTTGAAGGAAAAGATTCTAGGAGAAATCCTTTTAAGAGAGAGGGTATGATATGAACCGGGATGATCAAGAGGCTAAGGAATTAATTCAAGGACCAACCACAAGGAACATGAGGAAGGCATAGGTAAAGGGATGATGCCATTTATGGAAGAATTCATGAAGGAAGGATTAAATTTCAAGATGAAAGGCTTATGACATGTTAATAAACCTCCCAAGTTGCTCAAGATGCAACTCCTAAGAATGGTTGCATGTCCTAAGAAAGGAGCAACCAATGAAGCAGGTTGGAGGAATAAACATTGAAGTCTTTAGAAAAGTAAGACATACCGTTGACGGTTGGCCCTGTACAAACTGTTAACGGCAGGATTATGGAAGAAGCCCGGTTGAAGAACCCCATTCCAAGTATTGTCAATTTTTTATTCTCCCCCACGATTAGATTATTTTATACCCTTAAATTGAAGAACACCATCTCCTGGTTTTTCTCCTTCTATAGTCGAGTGTCAATCACATGAGCTAAAGGTGAGAGATCATCTTCCCGTTCTCATTAATTTTGTATTGTATTTGAATGTTGGGGAGCTGTTCTAGCCTCTTCCAAATTAGCTTGTGCCTAGATGCATCTTTAAAAATAAGACTTTGCCAAGATGCTCTCTAGCTTAGTTTAATTTCTTTTCTGATAATATCATTTGCTTATAGGAAATTTTAAATGTTGAATTACATCCGTCCTTATTTTATATGGATCTTCTTGTTAAATTTCTGCAAATGTTGCCTCATCGGGTACTTTTAAAAATATACAATAGATATATGCAATCATTTAATTATTTATGTCGAATAACTATGAAATATCTATTTTTGAAATAGGTTTCATCAATACTATGATTATTTCCTATTTATAACTTTGCCTTTTTAATTCCTTAAGGCCTTTTTACAATATTGGGGGATGCCCAAAATATTTTATAAAGTTCCATGAAAAGAAACACATTACGATGTTATTTATTGAGAAATTAGCTATAAATAGACATGCATATTTTTTAGATTTTCCGTTTATAACCATATTTTGAGGTTTAGGGTAATTTTTTCATTTTACATGTGAAATGAAGGGTAGTAGATGTTGCAACTTATCCCGCTTAACCCCCTCAGCTCCTGCCTTTTTCACCCTATAAGACCTACTCTTTTTATTTAATGATGCAAAATTGCACGTATTTTGCTTATCATGTATTATTTTTCTAATACTAGTCAACATTATTAATTGAATATTATTGTATTTGAGGATGCTTTGTATTTTAATTTACATAATTATGTTTAATAGTCAATGTAATCCCCATTCCAATAATTGTCAATATGTTATTTTCTCCCACCATAAGATCATTTTATACCCTTAAAGTGAAGAACTGCATCTCGTTGTTTATATCCTTCTATATTCAAAGAGTCAATTATATGAGCTAAAGGTACGAGATCATATTCCCATTCTCAATATTTTTGCATAGTATTTTAATGTTCGGGAGCTGTTCGAGCTCAACCTCTTCAAAATTAGCTTGTGCATCTGCAATTGCTCCACTAAAATTAGGTGCCATTGCAGCAATTATATCATCGTCGGAGTTACGGGCTCGAACGCTCCATCGATACATGAATAGAATCTCTTTTCATTCGGTATACTCCACTTCACCTCTTTCTCTCAATTGCTTATTTCTCCATGGCCTTTGTTTTAAATTATTGTTACTCCTTACATATATTTACTTTGACAAAAGTAACATCATCATCAGGTGTTTGAAACTAGTTGTTACTTAGAAATTTAATTTCTAGCCTTTCAAGCCCCACAAATAAGTATAATGAACCAGCAATATCCTCTTCCCTATATGATTCTTGCATCTCTTCACCATATTCTATACTATATATCAATTTATATAGTAATATACATCATTAATTGATTGCAACAAATTTCTAGTTATCCTTAATAAAATTTACTTCTTTATATTAAAATTTTTCTTGAGGGCATTAATTTTAATGAGATTATGCAGCGTGGGGATACCATTTCTTTATTTTTTTATTTTTTTATTTTATTTCATTTTTTGCTTGTTTGCATAGTTATAATATTTTAACTCATGAATAGGCTTGGCTTTCTTTGATCTGTTACCATTTGTATAAGATGAAATTAGGAAAATCTTGTGTACCAAGAGAATCTGGATAATCTGATGCATATTATAGTACTAATACTTTTCATTTCGCAAAATCATTATGTGTATTGCTTTATTTTGGTTATTTGTGGTTTGTTCTATTACATTTGTTAAGGTCTGTTAATATGACTTTGTATTATTAGTAAATTATTTTATTTGACCTTACTAACCTTGTAAATTAGAATAAATATTATTTTAATCACAAATCCAAATTTAAACTAGAAATATCTAACATGTAGAAATAAAATTAAGAGTAATAATATTATCTTTATTTTTAGTAGTTATAGTAGTAAACTTGTCAAACTCAGTCAAAACTAGGCGAGTCGATTGGGAACCACTCGAACCGGTTGACCCTGATTTTTCTTTTCTTAAAAAAGAACATATTTTTGATACAGAACCACAAATAAATGAGCTTGTGCTGCCATCCCCACTCTCACCTCACTTCTCCACCTATGTTACCATTTCAAAACAAAAAATAGCAACATGGAAGAAAAGAAAGAGAAAAGCCATGAATACAAGGTGAGGAGCAAAAGTAATTTGATGATGAGTTTATGAAGGAGAATGTGAGAGCAAAGGGGATTAAGGGAATAGAAAAACAAGAGGAGTCTCCCGAGGAGGAAGGGATAAAAGGAAAAGAGAAAAGAAAAAAAAGAAGAGTTCATTCAAAGGTGTGAGGAAAATGGAGAAAATGAAGGATAAAAGGAAAACAATAATAAAAGAAAAACAAGATAGTGGTGCTGCACTGTGACTGAGGCAAGGACAAGTGAAGAAGTAAAAGAATTTTCACTGTTTTCTCCATAGAGAGAACTTGGGCCTTCTATTTTGCTTCAAAAAAGTTCATTTGTTTTCTCTTTTTTATAGAGGATATCTTAAATGATAGTTGGAAAATTTTCAAAATAGGCAAAATAATATTAGTAAGATATGATCTACAAATTAGAATTTTTTAAGAAGTTAAGATTTGAACATTTATTCTAAAAAATAAAATAAGAAAGAACGTCATCACTTATTCAAAATGTTTTAGTTTTTTAAAAGGTGAGTAAATAGGTCTTAAATTCTTACTTCATGACTAAGTCAATTATACGTTATATAAATTTATTTTTACTAAAATGATTTTGTTATTTTATTTTAGTTTTTATTTTGTGCTAAATAAAAAGGTAAGGGGCAATAGAACCGGGTATTAACCCCAATTAAGGAACCAATTTGGCTATATGCAGTGTTCCGTTCCGCCAAAGCTCGTTGGAATTAAACCCATCTCAGTCACCATAACCCCACAAAGATATCAAAAGGACCTGTGCTCCGTTTATATGCAGAGAATCAGGGTCTACTCATGCAAGCACTTTCGTCTTTAAATTTTATGAATCTTTAACATTCTTCAATTATATTTAGTGAAAAATATTGTGTGCAATGTGTGTAAATGAATTATTTTTTTATTACTGTGCATGTTTGAATGGGATGAAGTAATTTCAACATGCTTTAAAATACATTCTTACCTGGATAAAAAAAAATTTCTTAAAAATAATATATTAAAAATTTTTATTTTATATTTTTACATAATATCCTAATCGACCATTGGTTAGACTAGCAGAACTAATAAACCAATTTACACGTAACTCGATCGTTTCGATCTCCGGTCCGATTTTCTAAATACCGATTTTCCTTATTTATAGTTAAGATTTTCTTAAAGTTTTCATTCAGAGTTTTTCAAAGACAAAGATATCAATAAAAATTGTATTAAATAGAAAAATGCATTTAGTTAAGAAAATGCATTATCTAACAAAGAACAAAATAAACATAAAATATATTAAAAGTTACAGATGAAGTCCTAATGTGCCGAACGTGTTTTGCTTGAACATTCCTACACGGGATGTGTTTTTAGAACACGTCTATATGGGTCTCCTGCTAAGACAACAAAAAATTAAGTTAAAAGAGGACTCCTCTTTAAAAACATGATTATTTGAAGAAAAAACTCTTAACCCACATGCATGTTTTTACTTACTCTAATTCTTTTGTCTTTTTTGCTCTTCTTTTTGCACTAAATTAAAGTCATTGGTTGGGTTTTTCTAAAAAATTTTAAACCGAATGCTTGTTAATGCACAAGATCAATATACTATGGTTACTAAAAGGGTGTCGAGTAACAAAGAAAGGCATGACCACGTACATTATTATCTTCCTAAATTAATTTTATAAAAATAAT